>OZ014525.1:412397009-412529509 GCA_963966055.1 Lathyrus aphaca
GAAGTCAAAGGAATGAGGGGCCAGGATTGATCCTTGGTTCAAATGTGTTGACCGCGCGCGTGAATTGAAGGCCAGGATGCAATCTGATCAAATTAACTTAAATAATAATTAATTAAATTAATGAAAAGGATTAGGGCTAATGGAAAGGATCTGGGCCATTGAATTGAGAGGGAAGTCAACAAGTCAGCGCGCATCAACGGCCAAAATTCAAACTTACATTAATTATGGGGTTAAACCCTAATTACATTCAGGTGGCCGGAGAAGACCTCCGGTCATCTTCTCCGGCCAGGGGGTCACCTGAAAATCTTCAAAACCTCTCAAAACGCAAAATAAATGAAAACTAAGATCATGGAAACGTTCCTCTCATCCTCACGAATCAAAGCCCTATCCTAAAACAAATTTATTTAACCTAGACAAGCTGAATCGAAGAGGGAGAGTTCTAGGGTTCGTGAGCTTCAAACAGCAATTAAATTCTCAAAACACATCCATTTCAAAAACTAAAAGCATCAGCATGATCAGGAGAGCATAAGGAACAAGTTTGTAACTAAAAAAGAGATTTCTGGAAAAAATTATTTGGAGCTACCTGAGATTTGCAACCTCTGACTTAGGAACTTTCAGGCCCTTTCTTTAAGTGCAAGCTGTTCCTCTTGGCCCCCCAAAGATGTCTGGATGCTCAAATGGAGTTTAGACTTGCTGGATGATGAGTTTCGAAGAGAACTGCTTCAGTTCAGTCAACAATGGCAGTTGAGCTTTTGGCACTTTCAGGCTATGAGAGATGGTTGTTTGTGATCTATGAAGTGTGTTGAGAAGTTTGGCAAAGTTTGTTTTGATGTTTGTGGGCTATAGTGAGAGTTGCAAGTGAAACTGCAAACTGAGGTGAGAGATGGCAGTGAGAGTGTCTGGTTGTTTCAAGCTCTGATTCTTAATGCTTTGTGTTCTATGGATCAAGGTGAGATGAATGGAGGAAAAAGATTTTGTGTTTGCAGGCTGTGTAATGAAATTCGAAGGAAGTTGCAAGTTGGGGTGTTTTTTGTGTAAGTTATGAATGGTATGTTTTCAGCCTTGGTTGCCATGTGATATGGCCAGCAAAATGAATGAATAAACAAATGCAAGTGGCTGTGAGATGTGACCTGGCCTGCAGGGATAGGTGAGGCTACTTTTGCTAAAAATCCACTTTTGTGTAAGATAGGGCATGGCATGATACTAGGCAAGGACAACTTGGGTTCTGGTGCAGCAAAAGGTGAGGGAGAGGCTAGCCCAAAGTCAGCAGCCAATGTCATAAGTTGGTGAAGTAGTCATGAGTGAAAATGCAAGTTGGCTAGCTTTATGGTTTTCCATGGAAATGCCTTGTTACATGAACCAAACCATGAGCAAACTTGGTCCATTTCTGATTTTTGTGACTTAGAGAACATTCACATGCTGGTTTGACATGAATTTGAGGCAGCAATCATGCATTGATTCAAGACTTAGCAAAATTTCCACTTGGTGCATAACTTGAAAAACAATGATTTTTGGCAACTTTGCATGGCCATAACTTTTGATCCATGAAGAGTTAGATCATGTTCTTGTACTTTTTGAAAAGGGAAAGATGAGATCTACAACTTTCATGACCAAAGTTTTTCCATTTGAAGCCTTTTTGGATCATAAATCAAAGCTTGAAAATTGACCTAAAAGTATGCATTCTTGAAAAGTCAACAAAACCCAAAAAGTCAACTTTTGCAAAAACCCTAAATTCTTGATTTTTATGAACTTCAATCTTCTTCCATGACCAAATAAAGATCATATACACTCAAAATGATGAAGATCACCCATTGGTTGGGTCATTGGGGGCCTCAGATGCCCTGATTTTACACTGACTTGTCTGAAAAGTCAACCCTTGATCAGATGACTTCCCCATGGAATTTCTTCATGAAAATTGATATGCATACTCCCTATACCATATAGAGACCAATGGAAACAAGAATGACCAAAAAATGTGGAGTTATGGCCTCTGAAACCAAAACCCTAATTTTCAGTCAACTGTGTAGTTCATCCTGGCTCTGCATCCACTCAAACCATAGTTCTTGTGATTCCTCTGCAATTTTGACTTTGTGAGGATGTAACATGATGTAAGAACACACATGGACCCCTTTGAGTTGATTAGTGGCCTTTGGAATGGCTCAAGATGTCCTGAGGTTACTCAGATCACAAACCCTAGGTGCAGATGACCTAGAAACTATCCAGTGAAACCAAATGAGACATGAGATGATGTGATTGTGTTTATGCATATGAGATGATCACAAGTCATGTGTGAATGGGTGAGGGCAAATTTGGGGTGTTTACAGTTATCTCATTTTGGGCCGTCGTTTATTCTTCCCAAAAGATATTTTGAGACCTTGGGTCGTCATTTATTCTTCCCAAAGGTTATCTTGTTACCTCGGGCCGTTGTTTATTCTTCCTGAAGGTTATCTCATTTTGGGCCGTCGTTTATTCTTCCCAAAAGCCATATTGATACCTTGGGCCGTCGTTTATTCTTCCCAAAGGTTATCTTGTCACCTCGGGCCGTCGTTTATTCTTCCCGAAGATTATCTCATTTTGGGCCATCGTTTATTCTTCCCAAAAGATATTTTGAGACCTTGGGCCGTCGTTTATTCTTCCCAAAGGTTATCTTGTTACCTCGGGCCGTCGTTTATTCTTCCCGAAGGTTATCTCATTTTGGGCCGTCGTTTATTCTTCCCAAAAGCCATATTGATACCTTGGGCCGTCGTTTATTCTTCCCAAAAGCCATATTGATACCTTGGGCCGTCGTTTATTCTTCCCAAAGGTTATCTTGTCACCTCGGTGTCGCTCCCACCAAAATGACACCATGGTCAGAAGGGGTACAGACGCGAACGGTCGGCGAAAAGGGAAGAGTACACACAGGGGTGAACTCAGAAAGAAAAGAGTCGCCAGCTAGGAATTTTTATCCCGAAGGAAAGGTAATGCTGCATAAACCTAAGAAAAGATATGGATAAGACGGTTGCGAACCAGAGAGACTGAGAAAGGGGGTTGGTTACAACCTGGGAAGGTATTAGCACCCAGATTGTCCGTCGTACTCGACGGGATCCACGCTTAAAAGATTTGTGTTTTAAAGGGGTAGTGTCAGTGCTATCTATGTATCAAAGCTGGAAAAGAATGCAAGTGTCAGTGTAAGAGAAAAGTGATGTGAAATATGTGAAGTGTCAGTGTAAGAATGAGAATAAATTGCTCAAGACTGAGGCTTAAAGAATAAGGCTGGAAAGAGGGGGAATATACAAAGACTTTTGTTCGATAACTGTCAAGTTATGCCTACGTATCCTCTCGTGCAATGAGGAAGTCAGAACACCGTAGTTCGACCCAAAGAGACTGAAAGATAAATTGACTTTTGAACTGCTTACTTGTCTATGCTCAAGTACATGACCTGTCTGGCTCAGGTGCAAACTGTCTTGCATTAGACGGAAGAAACAAGTTCTCGTTTGTGAGTGAATGAGGTGAGAAAAGAATCCCGGAGGAGACGATTATTGTTTGTTCTTGTATTTTCCGTCTTTTATTGCTTTTGAAAGTTTGTCATAAGTTGATGAGCTTAAGCCTAAACCAATGGGTTAGTAAACTCATCACATCCTCCCTCTGATTAGGGGTAATGAGAATACCTTAAGTGTGAAGTCAGCATCTCACACTTAATCACCATGATGTAGGATTAAGATCATTAACCTACTTGTATTTATTTAAATGTTTTTGTTGTTTTTGTTTAGTGTTAAGTAATGAGTTTAAGCCATAATCAAGGATTTAATGGACTCATTACACCATCCTAATAGAAGGATAATAGATGAGAACATTTAAGCTGAGGAAAGCTCCTCAACTTAATCCATGATTAGGGATTAACCTCATGACAAAACAAAACCTTTATTAAAGTGGATTTTAGTTAATGGTAAGATTAAGAAGTGGATTTCATGATTTGTAAGACAACTTGAGGAGGACTTGTCCATTAACACTAGGGTTAGTCCTTCTTAACCAATTAAGGAAGAATTAGAACCCTAATGCAAGGCCCAAGTTACAAGCTTGATGTCTTGATGATTATTAAGTGGATTGATTAAAGGAGTTAAACACATTAAGGGTTTAACACTTAGTATTAAAGTTATACACTCCATCCTAATAGAAGGATGCATGCATAAGCTTAATCTCAAAGCCTTAAAACCTTTAGGGTTTAGTCCTTGATTATGAGA
Organism: Lathyrus aphaca; assembly: GCA_963966055.1. Taxonomy (NCBI): domain Eukaryota; kingdom Viridiplantae; phylum Streptophyta; class Magnoliopsida; order Fabales; family Fabaceae; genus Lathyrus; species Lathyrus aphaca. The sequence continues at coordinate 412,401,230 of OZ014525.1, forward strand.
TGAGAAGAGAAGACTCAAAGATGACACAAAGGCAAAACTAAATGGGGGACTAATCAAAACCCTAATTATTGTCATGCTTGGTTGTTCCTAGGGTTTATGAGGCTCAAGAGAGAAAGATCTTCAGAGAAACCACCAGGAGAGAAGCAGATGAAAGGAGCAAGAAGCAAAGAGAAGCAAAACAACTTGCTTCACTTAAGAAGACAAGTTGCTTGAAGGAAGAAAGTAAGATGAACAAGAATGAGCAAGCTCAATCCAATACACATACAAAATGCAGCAAAGGAAGTATGAAAGAGATGAAAAGAAACCATGAGAAGTGAAGGCAAATTCACTTCTCAAACAACTTACCACCTGAAATGTTAGCATAAGAGATGAAATGCAATGCAAATGAGATGAAATGTGATGATGCAAACCAAAACCAGGAGCATAAGTATGATGTTCATGATGTTATGAGATGATACAAACACATGACAAGAGATGAGAATGACCATACAATCATAAGGATGCAAATGAGGCATTCATTGAACCATGAATGTTCATGAAAAGTTTTGAAATGCAAATGACATACAACATGGCAAATGAAAGATGCAATGATCATACATGATTCTAATATGTCCTAAGATGTATTTATGAATAAAATGAAAGCACAAAATGTCATGGCAAGTCATGGTATGCAAGTAAATGGAAGATGAATGCAAACGAAGACATAAATTAGGGTTTATGATCAATACACTGTAATACCTCAAAATTTGCCCTCTCATTTTCATGCCATTTAGCATATCCTTTCATACATTGCATTGCATTTAGATCACAATTGCATCATAAACATACATGAATATACATCCCCATTTGAGCTTTCACAGGTTGCGACTGGCCTTTATTTTTTCATGCGGAACGTGCACAAGAATCTTAGAAGAAACCAAAAGTTCTCGGTTGATTCAAAGGAGTTTAAGCAGAATATCAGTTTTATGGTGCAGTTTGCAAAAGTTGTAACTTATGCTCGGAAACTCATTTTGGCTTGAAACTCAATAGTTTAGACTATTTCGGTATTCTCTACAACTTTTGTGTTCGGCTCGGAGGCCAATTCATCAAGGAAAATGGCGGGAATTATTTGTTTTTGAAATTTCGGTTTCGCCGATTAATTGTGCTAGCGGTATTCAAGAGTTCGTAACTTCTGATTGGGTCAACATGTCTGAGAGATTCATATGCCAAAAGTTCCGTCTTGATATCCTTTCTAACTTTTGGGTTTTGGCCGAGAACTAATTCTTTGAAGAAGATCTCAGAATGTGCGAGTCTTTAGAGTCGACATAGTGAAAAACAGTGCTGAACCGGTGAGTTTTGAACACTAAAAAATTCATAACTCTTGGCTCGTTCATCGAATTGATGTTGTTTCGGTGCCTAAAATTCCGTTTAGATGTTATATTCATTATGTGAATTCAGTTTGGGTTAGGTCCGAGCGGAAGGATCTCGAAAATGCGAATTACCAGTAAGGTTCTTTGATGCAGTGCACTGTCTGTCAGATTTTGTAAAATTCATAACTCGGTCAATTTTCATCGGATATCACCCGTTCTTGAAGCGTTGGTTCACAAATTTTATCCTCTTCAATTTCAAATACAAAAGTGAGTTCGAACGGTGCTCCAAAGATTGTCGTTTTGGTTTATTTCACAAAACTGAAGTGCTGAACCGAAGAAAAATGCTGAAAGTGGTTTCACGAGAAAATTCATATCTCCCTCGTCGTTTGTCTGGTTGAGCTTAGATTTTAACACCAGGTCACTGACTCATAGATCTACAACTTTGCTGACAAAGTCGAGTCGAGATTATGCTCCGAAGAGGTTGACCTCGTCACATTTTCGAGTGGCGGACACCAAATAAGCCGAAAAAACAACTTATTCAGTGACGTCTTGCAGCTTAAACGTATCGATCGCACTCGATTTTGATCGTATGACGTCCGTTCTTTTTGTGTTGCAACCGTGACTCAGAGGAAGACGATATTGTGGAAGGCTCAGAGTCGAAATTTCTTGCCGAAGATATTGTTATTTTCACTTAAGCCGAAATTCTACCTTTTGCCTTTCATTTTACACTCCACTATATATTCTTTTGACCCACAATTTGTCTCATAACTTCAATCATAATTTACAAACACCAAAAAACTCTCACAAACCCTCTCTAAAGGATCAAATTTCATTCTCTCAATTCTTTCTCAAGAACACAACAACAACTTCATCAAGAACTCAAGAACACAACAATTCCAATCAAGCTTCCGATAGCCGAGCCGCCACGAACCACCACCTCCGGTCAACTTCACCACCGTAAGACCACCATCTTCCGCCACCGGAAGCCGCGCGGCCTCTCCTCCTCTCCTCCGTTCATGATCGCGTCTCACTTCCTTCGGATTTGCAATTTCTTCATCGATTCTTCATTCGGTAAGCTTCTTAAACTTTAATTCATGAATAATTGTTGAATTGTTTCTTGAATTGAATTTTGAAGTTGAATTAATCTTGTGGAGATTATGTGCATTGATTCATGATTTGATTATTGATTGATTCTTGATTAATTTATCCTAATAATTGTTGTGGTGCATGATTGAAAAGGCTTGGTAAAGTTGACAGAGAATAATCGGTGAATGTTAGGTGTTTGACAAAATTCCTAAGAGAGCTAATTATTATAACTTGATATTGATTGAAGTGCTTGACTTTTAAATTCATGCTTGTTTCAATGTGCAAATTTGAAATAGGATAGGTTGAGGCTTAATTGTTGATGTTGTTCATGTGTCGCGTGTCGAGAATATGTTTTGGTCATAACTTCCTAACCGTAGCGCGTTTTTGCGAATGTGAATAGTGTAAATTGACTTTGTTGATTATTTCGGAGCCATTGGTGAACTTTTTAGTCGATTTCGGACAATTTTTTCCGGCTATTTTGCTACTGCCAGCCGACGAAATCGGCCAAAAAGTATCACTTCCAAGCGGAATTTTCAAAAACCGATTGCATATTTGAATCCGTTGGCACGTTTGCAAGTTACCATGCGATTTTCGTTCAATTCCGAGTCGGTGATTTTTGACGCGTTTTTTCGTTTTAAGGCTTTTTAAGTTCGGTTTGGTGCGATTTTGATGCATTGATCTTGTTTTGACTTGTATATATGTTTGTTGATCATTTTCCATTCATTGCATGTAAATTTGTTCGATTCCGGTTTGAGTTTGCATGTTGTTTATGTTAGAGCATAAGTGCTGCCCCGTTTTGAAACGTAAATTTCAATGCATGTCCATGACTCGTATATTCATATTTCTACTTGATTTGGAGTTGTGAGGCATAGGTGCAACTTCCGGTTGCACCTCTTTTTGGTTTCTAATGCGTTTGTTGAGTTTATGCAAGGTTCTCGCAAAGATCTTAACGACGGTTGTTTGGTTGGTATTCCACTTTATTTGTGGGATACCTTTGGATTCAAATGATATTTTGTGCCGTTGTTTTTGTTTCGATTATGGGGGATCTTCACAAAGCAATTATGGAAGATGAACATTTATTTTTCTCATGGGAGATTACAAGGCTTGGCTTGAAGTTTTTTTGGATTTCTTTTATGTGAAAGAATCGGCACTTCGACCAAGTAAGTAATCTCGATTCTCTACTTTAATGCACCATTCTAGTTGTATGCGACTTAGGATCATATAACTTAAGGTGCATATTGAGCCCTCCCACCTGAGGCATTGGATATATTTGTGATATATGTTGGTTTGTGTCGATTTCGGAGCTTAGGGATTAGGTTACGAACCATTAGGATCGATTCCTTTCACTTCCCCTTAAAATCCACTTTTTTGCCCGTTTCGTCGCAATTATTAAAAATATTTTTAAGTGAGATAAAATTCTGGAAAAATTCATGAGTGATCCTCATCCTCTTAATTAATTTTTCATATTTTTTGTTTCCAGATTTGGGTGGTTTTAATAATTAATTTGGATTTTAGATCATGAGCTGTCCCAAAAGGGAGTGTTTTGGCATAAGGGACCGAAATCGTTTTTTCCCCATAGGTGTGAAACCTATTTTTTGTGTGTGATTAATTACTGTAATTTGTGACATTTTGATGCTCCTTAGGCATTTTTTTTCATAATTTTAGATGCCCTTTTTGATCCACTTTGTGGAGTCGTTTTTGGGTGATCATTCATTGCTACCTTGCTAGTCAAGTAATTTTTTTGGCACTTTGGTGCATAATTTTGTGGAATCCTTTTAGACCATGTAAGATAATGAATTTATTATTCCAGGGATTTAATTTCATAATTTTTTAAGGCTTTTTGCTATTTTTCCATGTCACCTAGATCCTAGGTTGATTCATGTGTTTATATGTCGCATAACCTAAATGTTAAGAAGGCATTCATGTCATTTTCTTGAGGGGATTTTTGGTAGCTTTTAGGAGTTGATTATAGGTCATTTATATGTCTTTAATTCCAGTCATAGGTCATTTTTTGAACCATAATCATTTGGTTTGTTTTGGTGCTTTAAAGTGCATAGTTATTTGGACATACTTTAACTTAAACTAGCTTCTCTTCTCCTCTAAATAATAACATGAATTATATGGAAATCATTAATGCCTATTCATGCATTCTAAGTGCATCTCATACCTTGTATGCTACTTACCCATAATCATTTCATTCATATTCACATGCCATTCTTCCTTAACTTTCATCATGTTCGATCTTATGCGATTTTTGTTCGTTTCTTCTCATATCTTCTTCTCATTGCTCCATATGCCTAAACCATTGCATCCATGATTGTATATTCATTCACACATATTCATGAGAATTAACTACTGACTTTGATGTTCATTTCATGTACTAATTCATGTTTGTAAGCCATATGCATTCATACTTCATCCATGAGCCCTAATTTGCATTTATGTGAACTTAGGTGAACTTTTTGTACATAGTTTGATCTTGTGAGGTATCCTAACATACTTAGGGACCTATAGCATGTAGCTACTGACTTTAGAAGTCATGTAACCTTTAGGTACCTTCACCTTTAGACTTAGGTCTTATTTTGAACCCTAGTTCCATTCTAGGACATTTATGGTACTTAATCGCTTTCATGCTTTGATTTTACTTCCAATATGCATTGTCATGCTAACTTTTGTTTTGTAGGGGGGAAGATTGAGGTAAGCATTACTTCATTCCCATCTCTTATGCATTTTAATTTTGTTTGCCTTAGCACTTTGTGCTTTTCTTTTAGGTTTTTCCCTTTCTTTAGAGACAACTTAACTTCCTTAGGAAGTAAGTTAGTTTCTAACTCTCTTCTTCTTCCTTCTTCATTAGGATAGAAACCTCATTAACCCTTAGGATATCCATGCATGTTAACACTTAGGGTTGCTTTAGTCCCCTTTAGAATTTTTCCTTTGATATCCTTTGGTGCTCTCTCTCTTCTCATCTTCAAACTTAATTTTAATTCATCAAATAAAGGTTGAGTACTTTCATGTGACATGAGACTTTTCTATGAGATGCTTGCATGCATTCCATTTCGGGGCGAGGTGTGAGTCATCACTCGTGGTGGATAGGTCTTAACATGAGTACCTCACAAAGAAAATCTAAAAGGCACCTCTTAATCAAAAAACCACAAAAACACTTAATAAATGTTAATAGGTCAGTGTGTCTGAGCCTTCACTTGTGGGACTAGCTTTGGGGATTTCCTCCATAGATAGGTGTGCCTCTTGCGCATTCCATTTCGGGATGATGTGAGACGTACACATCCCATTGAGTAAGACTTAGGTACACTTACCTATGCAAACCTTCACTCCTAAAAGCTTCTAAAAGAACCCAAACAAACAATAAGCGTCTTTCCTTCGGGAATTCTTTTCTCATCTCTTTCGCTCCGTACGCGAACTTGCTCCTACTTGTCATTTTGCAAGACGGTAACGCACTCGTCGTCCGAGTCTGCAACACCTGAGCAATGGCATAGGAAGTTCAAGCCTTAATTCACAAGCAATTTCCCTTTGTTATCCCTAGTTAGGCGAACTACGTCGACTCTGATCCTCATTATCCCGATGAGGTACGTAGGCAGTGGGGTAGGGCCCATTCGAGCACAATCTTTCTTTTTCCATACATTTTCCCCCTTTATTCTCATTTGTCGATTTCATTTCTTTTCTCATTTCCATTTCATTCCAGATAGCAATTCTTTTCATTCAAACAACATATTATTTCTCACCCTTTGAAAACAGACTTATAAGCGTGGATCCCGTCGAGTACGGCGGACGGATTGGGGTGCTAATACCTTCTCAATTCGTAACCGACTCCCGAACTCAGATCTTTGGTTCGCAAGGCCTTGTCCTTTCCTTCTTCCTTAGGTTTGTGCAACATTACCTTTCCCTTTCTTTCGGGATAAAAATGTCTGGCTGGCGACTCTAACCTTTTCCGCGCCACTTTCGCGTTTGTACTAGGATGAAAATCCCGGGAGCGACATACACCAAGCAAAATTCAAAGTCAGAAGCAAATGACATAATAAAAATTTGAAAATGGGATCAAAGGAACCCTAAACCTATACAAACTCACTGTCCAAAGGAGGGGATCCAATTCTTAACCTAGTGAAAGTTATGAATTTCCTAAGATTGCTAGGGTTTTAAGGTACCTTGTCAAGAAAAACGCCAAACAAATTGAAAATGCAAGATCAATTCAAAACAATTTCACCCTATAAACTACATGCTATACAAGATGCAATGCAAAAAGAATCATCATCCAACTCTCAAAGGTTAGGCGAAAATGATTTTTCAAAGTTTGAACCAAAATATTGCCTTGAAATGAAATTAATTCCAATGAAAATGATGAAAAGGAATCAAGAACAAAAAAATAATTTAGTTTGAGAGTCGGACAATGTTTCTAAATGTTCCTAAATGCAACATGAATTTTTTTGTGATTTTTAAATACCTAAATGTATTTTTAATTAATTAATTCTCATTAACTAATTAAAAATAATCATTTAAATGATTTAAAAATAATTTTTAATGCAAAAAATAAAAATAAAAATATTTTTGAAATGAGAAAAATATTCTAAGACAGCATGCAAAAAATGAGATTTTTGTGATTTGTTTTACTATTTTTAATAAAATGAGAAAGAAAATGCAAGAAAAATGAAATTAAAATGAAAATAAATGAAAGTCAACAGATCTAGTGGCTGAGATTTGAATGGGACGCGCGGGAGTTGACTGGCGCCAGATCTTGTGGCTGAGATTCAAACTGGCAGGATTAATTTATAAACTTAATTAATTAGATTAATGACGTGGATTAGGGTTTAATGAAACCATCCTGGCCATTGAAACGCGCGGGAGTCAACAAAAGTCCACTGAATCAAGGGTCCACATTCAAACTTTGCCCTAAACGCAATTAAGGCCCTAATCACTTTCAGGTGGCCGGAAAAGACCTCCGGTCGTCTTCTCCGGCCACACCTCCCCTGAGCAAAACCAAAACCTCACTTCTAGGTTATTTCTGGAGCTCTAAAGCTCCAGATCAACTCTCTTCATCTCCTTGAACCTGAATCTAACCTCAAAACTCATTTCTTTTTGCTCAAAACCATGATTCAAATCAAAAACATAAAAATGGCCAAACTTTCAGAGATGCAATACATACTCAATACTCAATCATTTTCAAAACTACAAAGTGCAAAACAATCAGGGGAACATGTAAATCATTTCAGTAACTTAAAACAAGGTTTCTGGAAAAAATAATTTTCGAAGCTACCTGAAGTGAAGCTTTCAGTTTGGAGCTCTCAGCTTGCTTCCTTGCTTCCAATCAACTCTAATGACTCTCCTCAGATGTTTGCAAAGCTTGTTTGGAGTTTAAGATGGCTGGTTTGTGAGATTGATCAAGTTCTGTTCAGTGAAGGGAGGAAATCGTGTTTTGATTCCAGGGAGTTTCAGGGCAAGGTGAAGGGTCAGGGATGATCAGTGAGACCTGCTGAGATGTTCTATGGAGTTTGTTTTTATGTTTGATGCTTGTATTGTGTGATTCGAAGCAAAATGCATAAGAGGCATAAACTTGGAACTATGGCTTGGAGAGAGTTTCAGCATGAGTTGTGTGTTGTGTTGTGATGCATTTGGTCCACTTATCAATCTTGGGTAGGTCAGAAGAGTGGTTGTGCCCTATTGTGATTGGTATGGGTCTTTATGCAAAAAGTCAAGCTTTGTGTAAGAGAGGTATGGGTCAATGGTAGGTCAAGTACAAGAGGGGTGTCCTGCGCAGCAAGGAATGAGGAGGGCCATGGGATCTGTTTTGAAGCCAATTAACAAATGGATTAGGGTTTGTATGATGTTTTGCAACTTTAATCAACTTTGGCCCTTTTGAAGTTTCTTGATCCACAAGGCATGAACATGGGCAAACCTTTGATGCATTCTGATTCTTAGGCCTTGGTTTGTGTTTGTGCAAAGATTAAAAGTCATTTTGAGGTTTCATTTTGCCTTGGCAAGGGATTTTGCAACTTTGCCTCTTTGGTGCATAAGTGGAATTTCATGATTTTCCCCAACTTTTACAAGCCATAACTTTTGATCCAAAATGAATTAGAATGAGTTCTTGTATTTTTTGAAAAGGGGATGATCCATTCTATAACTTTCATGACCAAAGTTTTCTCATTTGAAGCATTTTTGAATCAAAAAGCAAGGGTTGAAAAATTTTCCCAAAATGGCAAGTTTCCATTACAAGTCACTTTCCCAAAAAGGCAACTTTGCAAATGGCTTGAAATTCTTCAATTTTGTGAACCTCTAACATCTTCCATGATCAAATAAAGATCATATACATTCAAAATGATGAAAAACACCATTTGGTTGGGTCATTGGGGGCCTCAGATGCCCTGATTTTACATTGACTTGCTCAAGAAGTCAACTCTTGATTAGATGCCTTCCCCATGGAATTTCTTCATGAAAATTGATATGCATGATCCCTATATCATATAGAGACCCATAGAAACAATAATGACCAAAAAATTTGGAGTTATGGCCTTTGAAACCAAAACCCTAATTCTAGGTCATCTGTGCAGTTAAACCTGGCTCTGCTTCCATGCCCTTCTCAGTTCTTGTGATTCTTTGACTTTCTTGACTTTGTGGGGATATAATATGATACTTGGACATACATGGACCCCTTTGAAGTGATTGATGACCTTTGGAGTGGCTCAAATGGCTCTTGGATAGCTTAAACCACAAACCCTAGATGCAGATGACTTAGAATCAATGCAGTGAAACAAAAGTGCAACATGAGATGATATGATTGAACTTATGCATATGAAGAGATCACAAGCCATGGTGTGAATGGGTGAGGGCAAATTTGGGGTGTTTACAGCTGCCCCTATTCAAACATGAGTTAGCTGTGCAGGGTGTAAGCGACGGCTTAACAGGCAAACAAGATAACTTGTGGTTGAATACCAAAGACAGTCCAAAATTTGCACTCACAGAATGAAGAAGAAAAGGGATATAGATTGTAAGAGGAAAATAAAGTATATTTATAAAGTGCGGGCGACGGAGGACGACCGTCGAGCAGAGGACGACTGCTGGGGAAAGAGCAATGACGGGGACGACCATCATGCTGGGGATATGAGAGATTATGATGGGGGACGTCCATCAAGTGAAGTTATAAGACTCTCTGGGGATTAAAGGTAAACGAAAATAAAAATGATAAAAATGATGAGGTACGGTCATCAAAGGTGAAGGACGATCACCTAGCAGGGGACGACTGCTCTGTTGGGGATAAGATGAGGGATGGTCATCTGAGGTGAAGGATGATCACCGGGCAAGGTACGGTTGCCAAAAGTATCGCGACATAGGACGAATGCCGGATAAAATGGTCGACGATGGGTACGGCCATCGGATAAGCATGATGAAGGGCGATCATCAAGAGGTGAAGGACGATCACCTAGCAGGGTACGGCTGCTCTCGGGGTTTATCATGACATAGGACGAATGCCAGATGACAAGATCGACGATGGGGACGGCCATCGGATAAACTGATGAAGGACGATCATCAAAAGGTGAAGGACGATCACCTAGCAGGGGACGGCTGCTAAATATCGCGACATAGGACGAATGCCAGATAGAAAAGGGTTCCAATAATGGAGACTCCGCTGGGGAAAGGATGAGGGACGGTCATCCAAAGGTGAAGGACGATCACCTGGCAGGGTACGGCTGCCGAAAAGGTATCATGACATAGGACGAATGCCAGATAGAAAAGAAGTTTTGCTGAGGACTTTGCTGGGGAAAAGTAAACACGGACGAGTGTTTATATCCACAAAATGAGAGGTATAAGTGTTTGGGTACGGTGTATAGATTAAAGATGCGGACGAGCATCCCTAAGACTATGACACAGACGAGTATCGGTAGAAACAAACACTTGACGCATATTCAGAAGATGATGATACGGACGAGTATCAACTAGTTAACAAGGAATACGTACGAGTGTTGATTCTGTGGGGACTCTTCTGGGGAATAGTAGACACAGACGAGTGTCTAAATTCAAGAAGACATAAGTGTTTGATACGTGTATGGATTAAGGATGCGGACGAGCAACCTCAAGACTATGATACGGACGAGTATCAGGTAGAAACAAACGCTTGACGCATGTTCTGAGATGATGATACGGATGAGTATCAACTAGTTAACAAAGAACACGGGCGAGTGTCGAATCTGAGGAGGTATAAGTGGTATATAAAAAGATACGGACGAGTATCTGTATGAGTAAAACAGGAGTAACATGTATGAGTGGTGTACAGATGAGTGTTTAACTTGCTGGGGAGAGTGACACGGACGAGTGTCAAAAGGAGAGAAGTATAGTATAAACAAGTATCTGATTTACAAAGTGTTCAGGTAACTATGTTGGGGAAGGTGACACGGAAGGGTGTCAAGGAAGTTGTATAGATATGTATCTGTGAGTGCAAAGGGGACACTTTGGCTTTCTGTTGAGGATATGACACGGACGGGTGTCAAGAAGTATCTGTAATACATAAGTGCCTGTTTGTAAAGAATGCTCGGGCGACTTTACTGGGGAATCATGACACGGACGGGTGCCAAAAGGAGTGTGCATTTGTATTTATGAGTGTAAGGAAAATGCCTTGGCCTTATGCCGGGGAATTTGGGGAGTTTTCTGTATATCGTCGATGGATTGCCAGTATTTACAAGTGTTTGATTCAGAACATGGCTTATGATTATGCAATATGCTTGATTTTTTCCGTAATGCTCCGTATTAGACGGAATGCTACGCTCTGTGGGGAGAATAATGATGTGAATGCTATGATTATGCAAAAGGTAATGATCTGGGATTCGGATCCCGTTACTGCGAAGATCTCTGACCGATCTGCTTGAAGTGAACATCCCAGCTGGGGAGAAATCATTGGTAGATCTAGCATATATGACTCTGCTTTGGGAAATAGGTCACTGATAGACCTTTCTTGGTAATAAGGGACCCAGCTGGGGTTTGTAGAAGCTTTCTCCACTCTGCTGTGGTTTCTTCATGCGCCGCTCTTCCGGGTAGAGGTTGACACTCTGTGGGGAGATGGTTCCCTAGTTTTCGTACTTGGCTGAGGAGGAAATAACAAATGGCAAATCAGCTGGGGAGAAAGCACCTCCGGTGCTAAGACTGAGTAGATAATGATTTTCCAGCTTGCTGGGACGAAACGTTTATGCCCCATGTTGTGCTTTGAATGCCTGAAATCCTGAAAAGATAGAGAAGCGCACAAGTAATCCCGAGGTATCCCTTACCGGATTCCATCATAGGAGTTTAGACACCCCCGGGAGTAAGTATATTTCCTGCAAGCACGTATTTTTTAGAAGAGAAACATCTGTATTCATGCAATCAGTATTTTAAAGACATCGGACATTCTTGCAAATGAAAATAAAGTGTCCGAAACGAAACATGACTGAAAATCTGATTTTATTAATTCATGTGCCCTGAATTGGCAAGATACAGTCAAAGAAACAAATCCCCTAAAAGGAGGAGATTGTTACAAATTGAGAAATAAAAGCTATCGGCAATGTTGATGACGCTTCAAGGAGCTTCCCTTTGCTATGACTCGTATGACATTTGACGTTCTTCTCATCTTGCTTTCTGAAGAAGGCCGATTCTGAAAGAAGCTTGATCCTTTTGAAGCTTACCAAGTTGTAAGGGATACAAATGAATTCAGAGTACAGTTGTTCGCTTATTCCCTTATTTTGCATGGATCGCCCTTTCGGGTTTTCAATCCATCGGGATACCCATTTTTGCCTGAGTTGTCCGATGCGGCTTTTCAACTCAGCGGGTGTACATTTTTTGTTCATTTTCCCTTATTTTTGCCCGAGTCTTTTATTCTGTTTTTGACTCGCCGGGATGCCCTATTTTTGCCTGGACTTACATTCTGTTTTTGTGTCCAGCGGGTCATTTTTATGCGAAGTATTTTTTAACTGCATCTGAATTCACAGGGGACATGAAGTCTTCACCATCCATAGTGCTGAGCATCAGTGCTCCTCCAGAGAAAACTTTCTTTACTACGAATGGTCCTTCATAGTTCAGAGTCCACTTGCCCCTGTGGTCTGTATGAGGAGGGAGGAGTCTTTTCAGCACAAGATCTCCTACTTGGTACTCTCGGAGCCTGACTTTCTGATCGAAGGCTTTCTTCATTCTTTTCTGATACAGCTGCCCATGACAGATTGCAGCCAATCTCTTCTCTTCAATCAGATTTAGTTGTTCGTATCGGGACCAGACCCATTCTTCTTCGTTCAACTTAACATCCATTAATACCCGCAGGGAGGGTAATTCAACTTCAACAGGCAGGACTGCCTCCATACCATACACAAGCTGATACGGTGTTGCCCCAGTGGATGTTCTGATTGACGTACGGTACCCATGCAAGGCAAATGGTATCATCTCATGCCAATCTTTATAGGTGACTACCATCTTCTGCACAATCTTCTTGATATTCTTATTAGCTGCCTCAACAGCGCCATTCATCTTTGGCCTGTAAGGAGAAGAATTGTGGTGTTGGATCTTGAAGTCCCGGCATAGCTCTGCCATCATTTTGTTGTTTAAGTTGGAACCATTGTCAGTAATGATTCGCTCGGACACTCCATACCGACAGATGATATCTCTCTTCAGAAATCGGGCTACCACTTGCCTTGTAACATTTGCATAGGAGGCTGCTTCGACCCACTTGGTAAAATAATCAATGGCAACCAGGATGAATCTGTGGCCGTTTGAAGCAGTCAGTTCAATCTTGCCAATCATATCAATGCCCCACAAAGCAAAGGGCCAGGGTGAAGACATCACATTCAGAGGATTTGGAGGCACATGCACTTTATCCGCGTAAATCTGGCATTTATGGCATTTCCTGGCATAGGCACAACAGTCAGCATCCATTGTGATCCAGTAATAACCTGATCTTAGCAATTTCTTGGCCATGGCATGCCCTCCTGCATGGGTACCAAAGTATCCTTCGTGCACCTCTTGCATCAAAGAGTCTTCTTCTGTCCTATCAACGCATCTGAGGAGTACCATATTAAGGTTTCTCTTGTACAGGGAACCATCAGCATTCAAGAAGAAACTACCAGCTAGCCTTCTTAATGTCTTCTTGTCATTGGAAGATGCCCCAGGTGGGTATGTTTGATCCTCCAAGAAGCACTTAATGTCGTGGAACCAAGGCTTATCATCTTTGACAATGTTTGCTGCAAATACATATGCTGGTCTGTCAAGTCTGGACACTGAAATCCGAGGCACAAAGTTGGCAGCTTGAACTTTGATCATGGATGAAATGGTAGCCAGAGCATCTGCAAACTGATTCTCGTCTCGAGGGATATACTCAAGCCTGACTGTTGTGAAGAAAGTCAATAACCTTCTTGTATAGTCCCTATAAGGTATCAGATGATCTTGGTGTGTGTACCATTTGCCATTGGTTTGATTAACTACCAGAGCCGAATCTCCGAACACAGTCAAAGTCTTGATCCTGAGGTCAATGGCTTCCTCAAGACCCATAATACAAGCTTCGTATTCAGCTTCATTGTTAGTGCAGTTGAAAGTGAGTTTTTCCGAGAAAGGCATGTGAACTCCTTTAGGTGTAATGTGTACTGCACCAACACCACGACCATTCATGTTCACAGCCCCATCAAACATCATAGTCCATTCTTCCTCCGGGTCAGGCCCTTCAGTGTGAACAGGCTCTTCATGATCTTTTGCTTTTATGAACATGATGTCTTCATCAGGGAAGTCAAATCTCATGGGCTGGTAATCATCAATAGGTTTCTCAGCAAGATAATCAGACAGTACACTGCCCTTGATGGCTTTCTGAGAGGTGTACTGAATGTCATATTCTGTGAGGATCATTTGCCATCTTGCAACCCGTCCGGTAAGTGCTGGCTTCTCAAAAATATACTTAACTGGGTCCATTTTCGAGATCAATAAAGTAGTGTGGGTCAACATATACTGCCTTAGTCGGCGAGCATCCCACGCTAAAGCACAACAAGTTTTCTCGAGCAATGAATAACGTTGTTCACAGTCGGTAAACTTTTTGCTTAGGTAGTAAGTTGCATACTCTTTTCGACCAGACTCGTCATGCTGGCCCAACACACACCCCATTGACTCTTCTAATACTGTCAAGTACATTATCAGAGGTCTTCCTTCAACTGGAGGCATAAGGATTGGAGGCTCTTGTAAGTATTCCTTGATTTTGTCAAAAGCCCTCTGGCAGTCTTCGTTCCACCTGACCGTTTGTTCTTTTCTCAATAGCTTGAACAAGGGTTCACAGGTTGCAGTAAGGTGAGATATGAACCTTGAAATGTAGTTCAATCTACCTAGAAAACCTCGAACTTCATTTTCGGACTTCGGTGCAGGCATTTCTTGAATGGCTTTGACTTTTTCAGGGTCAACTTCAATTCCTTTTTCACTTACGATAAATCCCAGCAGCTTACCAGATCGCACCCCGAATGTGCACTTGTTGGGGTTTAACTTCAGTTGGTACTTCCTCAGACGCTTGAATAACTTCAACAGATTTACCAGGTGGTCTTCTTCTGTTAGGGACTTGGCAATCATGTCATCCACATAACATTCAATTTCTTTATGGATCATGTCGTGGAATAATGTTACCATAGCCCGTTGATACGTTGCACCAGCGTTCTTCAGTCCGAATGGCATCACCTTATAACAGAACGTGCCCCAGGGTGTGATGAAAGTTGTCTTCTCCATGTCTTCAGGTGACATCTTAATCTGATTGTATCCTGAAAATCCGTCCATGAAGGAGAACACCGAGAACTGAGCTGTGTTATCAACCAATACATCAATGTGAGGTAAAGGGAAGTCATCTTTCGGGCTGGCTCTGTTCAGATCCCGGTAGTCTACACACATTCTCACCTTGCCATCCTTCTTAGGCACAGGTACAATATTAGCAACCCACGGCGGATAGCTAGTCACAGCAAGGAACCCGGCGTCCCACTGCTTTTGTACCTCTTCTTTTATCTTCATTGCCATATCTGGGCGAGTGCGGCGCAGCTTCTGTTTTCCCGGCGGGCAGTCTTCTTTCAAAGGCAGCTTGTGCATGACAATATCGGTGTCCAATCCTGGCATATCCTGATAAGACCAAGCAAAAACATCCACGTACTCACGAAGCATATCAATCAGTTGTTCTTTCACTGAGTCTTGTAGGCAGGCCCCGATCTTAACCTCTTTCACGTCTTCTTCCATACCAAGATTAACCGTTTCAATCTCCTCCTGATGAGGAGTGATAAACTTCTTCAACCCCTTCATCGGCTTGATTGATTGGATTGTCAAAGTCATACGAAGTCATAGCTGTGTTGTTGTCGGTGCAGTCTGAAAGGCACTTTCTGCAAGGGTTTAGATTGTTCATTTTAGTGATCGATTTTAATCTTGTTTAGAAAAAGTGAAATGAAGTTGTCATTTTGGAAAACATTGCCATTTTATTTTTGTACAAAAAGAAAAATGAAAAACAGTGAGCGGGAAAGAAAAAGACTCATTTGCAAAAGATGTCCGATATTCATTGATTGATCTGTTTGCACAAAATTACAAGATGGCCCGATTACAAAATGAGTCTTGTCATCTTGGGCAAGATGCAAGACTTGATGCATGCTTAAAATATACAGGAAATAATAATTACTCTGCAGGAGTAACCCTTATAATTTCCTGGGAAGACCAGTTTGAGATACGGCTCCCCGGGATCCTTGGACGTATCCAGCTCTCCAGGTTGCGGTCACTTTCATCCTCGTCTTCCAAGTTGTTCACTGCATCTGGGGTGAGCATTCCCCCGCTGACAAAACCGGGCTTCTTGGCAGCCTCTGATTGATCTTGTTGAGTTGGTCTGTAACCCAACCCAAATATGTCCTCCTTCTTCTCCACGGGCAGCAACTTGCCCCAGCCTTGGGCAGTCCCCTCTTCAATAACCTTCCTGGCTTGCTGATAAGATGTCATGGAGGTTCCCAGTACAGCAGATGCTTCATTTATGTTTAGGGCCTCAAACCCTTGGCTCATAGTTTCATGGATCTCTCCATCCATTTCTATGTACTTGTACGTAGCCAGATGGCTAACAAAGATATCTTCTTCACCACAGATGGTGATAATCTGGCCTTCCCACTCGAATTTCAGCTTCTGGTGAAGGGTAGACGTAACAGCGCCAGCGGCATGAATCCAAGGTCTACCCAACAAACAGCTGTAGGCCGGCTGAATGTCCATCACATAGAAGGTAATTTTAAAAGTCTACGGGCCAATCATCACAGGCAGATCAATCTCTCCAAGCACTGATCTTTTAGAGCCATCAAATGCTCTCACCACTAAATTACTTGGACGCAGTGCCAAGCCATCGTACTCCAGCTTCACCAAGGCTTTCTTTGGTAGAACATTGAGTGAAGACCCAGTGTCCACCAGTACATGGGATAGAACAGCACCCTTGCATTCTAGGGTGATATGTAAAGCCTTGTTGTGGTTACGTCCCTCAGTTGTTAAGTCAGCATTGGTAAAGCCCAGTCCATGACTGGTGTTGACATTTGCCACCACAGTTTCCAGCTGATTAACAGTGATCTCCTCTGGCACGTATGCTGCGTGCAGGACTTTCAATAATGCATTCCTGTGAGCTTCGGAACACATCAACAGGGATAATATGGAGATCTTTGAGGGAGTTTGGTGAAGCTGATCCACCACTTTGTAATCACATCTCTTTATAATCCTCATAAACTCGTCTACATCTTGTTCAAAAGATGTCTTCTGAGTTTCTTTGACAGTTGGTTCTTCAACTACCACACTCTTTCCTTTTGCTTTGGCAGTAGCTTCTGCTTCGGCGTTAGGTCTTTGCAATTGTGAGGCAAAAAGGCGTCCGCTTCTGGTGAAGCCTCCGCCTCCCCCAACATTATCAATCTGTGGAGAAGAAGTTGAAGAGTCCAAAGTGATTCTCTCCCCGTTGCAGTAAAGATCAGAGCCATAATGCCAAGGTATGGCATTACTGCTTTCATAAGGAACTGGTCCAGGCACCGTGATGGTAACTGGACTTACTGCTGCAGAGGAAGGAGCTGAGATGGTGTGCGGATCGTAGTAAATGGTGATTGGTGACCTGGCAGGAGGTGCCACTGTTTGTTGCTGAAAGTTGTTGTTTGGAGGAACATCTGACGGATCATAGTAAATGGTGACTGCTGAGATATCTTCATTATTTTATGTTGGCGTTGTAGAAGATTCTGCTGAATAAATAGGTGCTGATGTTATAGAAGAAATGGTTGTTGACATTTGATTTGTTGAAGTGATGGATGAAGCCATTGTTGATGATATTGATGAATTGGTCGGAATGATTGTTGTTGTAGTTGTAGAAGAGTTAGGAATTGTTGTCAAAGGGATTGCTGGATTTGTAGGTGCCGTTGTTGTGATCTGAAGTATACCACTTTTGATAAGACCATTTATGTCGCTTCTCAAATTATCACACCCATTAACTGAAATGTTACAATACCCACAACCGAGCTCACACCCGGGGAACATCTGACACTCTAGGAGCTGGGCTTTAATTTCGACCAGAGGTGTCCGAATCTGTCCAAGACTGGTGATTAAGAAAGATGGCTTGTCTTCCTCAATGGCATTAATTCTTGGTCCTCCATGATTGGGCATGGGATTCTTGGTGACACTTGGAGGGGGTGCAAAGTTGAGAGCTTTAGAATCCACCAGGTCTTGTACCTTCATTTGTAAAGCCTTGCATTTCTCCGTATTGTGGCCAGGTGCATTGGAGTGGAAAGCACATCTGGCGTTGACATCATAATTTCTTGGAAGATTGGAGGGATCTGGTGGTGCCAATGTCCTTAATTCAACCAAGTTGAGTTTCAGGAGTTGTGGCAATAAAGCGGCATAAGGCATAGGGATAGGGTCAATCACCCTATTTGCCTGTGATGGTCTTTGCTGAAACGGTCTTTGTTGTTGATTGCTGTTGTTGTTGTTGTAGGTTCTTTGTGGCGGATACTGAACTTGCTGTTGATAATGTGGTTGTTGTTGTGGCTGATATGTTGGTTGCTGAGGAATCGGAGCTGGAATAGTGACAGCTGCTACTGATCTGTGGACATACTGAGGTCTGCCCCTGCTGGCATGGATGGCATTTGTCTCACCAGTCCTTCTAGGTCCCACAAAAGGCTTCCTGGGAATTACTTGATGAACTTGCACCATTATCAGAAATCTTACCCATCTTCAGAAGGCTTTCAATTCTTTCTCCAGCTATGACTACGTCAGCGAAGCTGGTGGAAGAAAAGACAACTAGCCTATCAATATATGTTCCTTGCAGAGTGTTCATAAACATGTCGGCCATTTCTCTTTCCGACATGGGTGGCTGGACAGCAGCAGCAAGCTGTCTCCACCTCTGGGCATATTCCCTGAAGCTTTCTCTGGAGGATTGATACATTCCCATCAGAAGGGTCCTATTAGGTGCCATGTCTAGATTGTATTGGTACTGTCTGATGAAAGCTTCAGCTAGGTCCTTCCAGCACCTGATAGTAGCTCTGGTCAAGTGAGAGTACCACTCCCTTGAAGCCCCAGTCAAACTGTCTTCAAAGTAAAACATCCACAATTTTTCATCCATGGTGTATGCCTTAAGTCTCCCCAGAAAAGACTGTAGGTGAGTTCGTGGACAGGAAGTTCCATTGTACTTCTCGAAGCACGGGGGTTTAAACTTGTGGGGAATCCTTACCCCATCCACTAACCCCATATCCATGACATCAAAGCCTAGGGAATTTTGAGACTCCAGAGATCTCAACTTCTCAGCAATTTCATCAAACCTCCTATCATAAACTTCATCCCCAGCTCCCATTACAGTAAACTGCTCTTCCTGGGGGTCTTCTTGCAAGATCCTGCCTGCAGCAGTATTTCCTTGCACATTACCCGAGATGTTGACTTCCGGATGTAGATGAGGCCCATATACTGGTGGATTAACATGAGGCTGACCCCTTTCATTGTTACTTGTTCCTCCAGTTCCCAGATGGGGTTCTTTCGGGGTTTGTCTTTCTACCAATGCCCTCAACCTTTCTTGACTTTGGGCCAAGCCATTCATTACTTCCATGAATTGGGTCATTTGGTTTCTCATCTCTAGCCTTTCATTAGCCATCTGAGTTCTGACCTCTGTCAGATCTTGCTGTACTTGGTCCATTTGGATACCAGGAAGATTGTTGCGAGTAGGATACCTGTGCGGACGGTTGAGAGGGAACACCCGACGGCGAGCAATAATTCCTGAGCCACAACAGAGTTAGTAACAAACAAAACAAAAACCTACAAAATAAAACAAAAGTTAGCATGCAATGCAGTATGCTTATTTATTTTCCAAGGTATCCGGCTTGGCTCTTGGTTTTGACCTTTCCAGACCCTGGGGAAGATGCTTTGATGTTGCTTGAGAAAAGGAACTCAAATGAAACAAACTGATAAATACATTACAAATGGTGGATCATACATAGTTTTTTTATTTTTATTTTTACAACACATGCCCCTGAGGGGTCGAAATACAACATAAAAAGAAAAGTACATGAAATGGAAATAACAACAAGCAAAGAAGTCAAACATATAATCCAAACTCATCCTCCTTAATCTCCTTCAAAAGTGCTTCAGTTACAGGACCAGCCGGATGCTCTGTAATGTTTCTGATGAGAAGGTTTCTGGTGGCAATAGCAGTGGTCAACTTCTTGTGCCTGTCTTGGTCCTTTGACCTCTTCACACCAGCCCTAATCTTCAATTCTGAAATCTCCTTCTGGGCTGCTAGCAGATCCTCCTGTTGTTTCTTCTCAATGGCCTCTAACTGCTCAATCCTGGCATGAGTTCTCTTATCCTCTTGAGTGCGAGCTTCAGTGATTCTGACCCACCTATCTTGACTTTCTTTCAGATAGAGATCAGTCCCAGCCTTCTGAAACTGGGCCTCTTTACAGGCATTCTTCAAAATTTGCTCTCCAGCTCTTGATTTCTTGATGTAGTCCTCTGCTTTCTCAATCTTGGCTAGATGCTCCACTTTAAGCTTTTCCAACCTCTCAATGTCCAAACGACCATCACTCCTCTCCCAGAGGGTCTTCTTTAGAGCTTGAGACAAATTCTCATTCCTCTCCTTCAGCTTCTCAAATTCTTCCAGGCTGACAGTGGCTGGAGGTGGTACTGTGGATGGCCCAGGTGCATCCTCAATGGTGAAAGGCATCCCAGAAATCTGAGCTCTAGCATGAGACCATTCATAATACTGAGCTGAAGCCACATTATTGCACCTCCCAAGAATGGCCATCCCTTTGGTCTGGATGTTGTCCCAAGCCCAGGATGCTTGTCTGACAACAGCTAGATTAGGTTTTATCTCACAATACAGGGTTTTAGCCAAGTCTTGCACTCTAGGAGGGTGAACCAAAGCATAGCCCAATTGTCTCTTAAACAGCAAAGGATTGTAGTTGATGCAACCCTTCACTCCTATTAGAGGTACATTGGGGAACTGTCTACAACTAGTAATTATGTCCCTGCCTTTGGTGCTCTGGGTGCACCATCTGATGTCATCTGAAGTCAAAGCAATAAGTCTCTTAGCCCAATTCTTCTGTTGGTGAGGATTCAGGAAGGCATCAGTCTTGGGTAAGTGTTTGAGCAGCCAAGTGTGAAATAGAGGAGCACAGCACCTCACCAACCTCCCTCTCTGCTTCTCATTCCTTTGGTGAACAGAATAATAGAAATCTCCCAGCAAGGTGGGTACTGGGTTCCTCAGAAGGAAAAGATGAATGGCATTCTTGCTGATAAACTTGGGCTCATCTGCAAAAAGTATAACCCCATATATACTGAGGGCTAACAATGCACAAACTGCCTTCCATTCCCCTAAGGAGGCCTTCAGGATAGCCTGAGAAGTCAAAAAGTCTAGGTGTAGACCAGGGATCCCAGCCTTTGTTGTCATGTTTTGCTCAATCATAATAGGTTCCAGGTGCAGTGCTTTTGCCACTTCTCCATTGCTGGGAGAAGTCATCTCTGGGTTGAAGGGGATATCACCCCTGACAGGTACTCCAATCAATGATGAGAACTCCTCCAGCAGAGGTCCTAGCTGAAAGTTCTGGAAAGTGAAGAATCTCAAAGGAGGGTCATAAAACTGTAGGCAAGTGTGGATCAAACTCCTCTGGGAAGGGTCTAAGTCCATAACCATATCAAGAATGCCTCCATAATGCTCTCTGAATAATGGGATGTGGTCTGGAGTGATAAGTGCCTGGACCTGCCTGATACCAGCCAGCACAGGCTCAAAGAAATGGTATGAAATGTTGCTCTTCTTGGGTGCCATGACTGCTGATGAAGAGCTGAAACAAATGCTGATGATGAAGACTGATACTGGTGATGAGCCACTGATAGGCTGAGGCTGGTGATAAGAGTAGCTGAAGCAGGCAACTGATGAAGATAGCTGAAGCAGATAACTGATGGTCAGAGGCCTATGCAGATGAAAGGGTCAAAACCAAGCCAGATGTAATATGGATACCCTGAAAAATAAATAAGCAAATGTTAAATGATGCAAATGATGATGTATGCAAATGATATGCAAGGGTTTGTGATCAAGCTGGATCTGATTACTGCCTTGATATGAAGTCCATGTATGTTCAAGAAGTCCAGATGGAGGTTCAGAAGTCCAGTAACCAAGGTGGGGGACTCAAATAAAGAGTCACATGTCCAGGGTTCAAATCACAAGAACTGTCCCAAAATGGAGTACTCTTAATCAAAACAAAGTATCAGGGTATGATGTGGTCAAGGGTACCTGCAAACCTGTAAACAGCCCAACCCCCTCACAGGTGGTGTTCTAAAACAAGGATCCTCGGACTTGGATCAGTTATGAGAAGTGTAAACACTTCTAACCCGGAGGTACAGTGTTTACAATAACCATAAAAGATCCTCCTCTAATTCACCTCAGTTTCTGAAGGTCATAATAAAGGTCATCCAGACTTGGCAGGCTTCCCAGATAGCCCTAGCACTACAGGAAATATGTAGCACAGAGTTCTCAAGAAGAAACCCACATCTGAACCGTGTTTCATGTTCCCGCACCAGACCGAAATGGAATGGGAAAGAACATGAACCACTCTAGCCTAGGTGTCACTCAGGTCCCAGGTATAGGACCTTAAACTCTCAATAGAACCCCACCCACCAAAGCAAAAACCAGATCCAGCCAGATGACAATATGACAGTATGATGTATATAAAGCTGTAAAGAAAGCAATAAATAACTGTACATAAAGCAGTAAATAAAGCAAATATACAAACACAAATAGCACATAACACCCCAGTAAACACAAATCAAACAAGCGCTAGGAGGAACCCACAAAAAAGAACCAGAAGCCCTGGTTACAGTATAAGGGTCCCCAGCAGAGTCGCCAAGCTGCCGCTCCCACCAAAATGACACCATGGTCAGAAGGGGTACATACGCGAACGGTCGGCGAAAAGGGAAGAGTACACACAGGGGTGAACTCAGAAAGAAAAGAGTCGCCAGCTAGGCATTTTTATCCCGAAGGAAAGGTAATGCTGCATAAACCTAAGAAAAGATATGGATAAGACGGTTGCGAACCAGAGAGACTGAGAAAGGGGGTTGGTTACAACCTGGGAAGGTATTAGCACCCAGATTGTCCGTCGTACTCGACGGGATCCACGCTTAAAATATTTGTGTTTTAAAGGGGTAGTGTCAGTGTTATCTGTGTATCAAAGCTGGAAAAGAATGCAAGTGTCTGTGTAAGAGAAAAGTGATGTGAAATATGTGAAGTGTCAGTGTAAGAATGAGAATAAATTGCTCAAGACCAAGGCTTAAAGAATAAGGCTGGAAAGAGTGGGAATATACAGAGACTTTTGTTCGATAACTGTCAAGTTATGCCTACGTATCCTCTCGTGCAATGAGGAAGTCAGAACACCGTAGTTCGACCCAAAGAGACTGAAAGATAAATTGACTTGTGAACTGCTTACTTGTCTATGCTCAAGTGCATGACATGTCTGGCTCAGGTGCAAACTGTCTTGCATTAGACGGAAGAAACAAGTTCTCGTTTGTGAGTGAATGAGGTGAGAAAAGAATCCCGGAGGAGACGATTATTGTTTGTTCTTGAATTTTCAGTCTTTTATTGCTTTTGAAAGTTTGTCATAAGTTGATGAGCTTAAGCCTAAACCAATGGGTTAGTAAACTCATCACATCCTCCCTCTGATTAGGGGTAATGAGAATACCTTAAGTGTGAAGTCAGCATCTCACACTTAATCACCATGATGTAGGATTAAGATCATTAACCTACTTGTATTTATTTAAATGTTTTTGTTGTTTTTGTTTAGTGTTAAGTAATGAGTTTAAGCCATAATCAAGGATTTAATGGACTCATTACACCATCCTAATAGAAGGATAATAGATGAGAACATTTAAGCTGAGGAAAGCTCCTCAACTTAATCCATGATTAGGGATTAACCTCATGACAAAACAAAACCTTTATTAAAGTGGATTTTAGTTAATGGTAAGATTAAGAAGTGGATTTCATGATTTGTAAGACAACTTGAGGAGCACTTGTCCATTAACACTAGGGTTAGTCCTTCTTAAACAATTAAGGAAGAATTAGAACCCTAATGCAAGGCCCAAGTTACAAGCTTGATGTCTTGATGATTATTAAGTGGATTGATTAAAGGAGTTAAACACATTAAGGGTTTAACACTTAGGATTAAAGTTATACACTCCATCCTAATAGAAGGATGCAGGCATATGCTTAATCTCAAAGCCTTAAAACCTTTAGGGTTTAGTCCTTGATTATGAGATGAGAAGAGAAGACTCAAAGATGACACAAAGGCAAAACTAAATGGGGGACTAATCAAAACCCTAATTATTGTCATGATTGGTTGTTCCTAGGGTTTATGAGGCTCAAGAGAGAAAGATTTTCAGAGAAACCACCAGGAGAGAAGCAGATGAAAGGAGCAAGAAGCAAAGAGAAGCAAAACAACTTGCTTCACTTAAGAAGACAAGTTGCTTGAAGGAAGAAAGTAAGATGAACAAGAATGAGCAAGCTCAATCCAATACACATACAAAATGCATCAAAGGAAGTATGAAAGAGATGAAAATAAACCTTGAGAAGTGAAGGCAAATTCACTTCTCAAACAACTTACCACCTGAAATGTTAGCATAAGAGATGAAATGCAATGCAAATGAGATGAAATGTGATGATGCAAACCAAAACCAGGAGCATAAGTATGATGTTGATGATGTTATGAGATGATACAAACACATGACAAGAGATGAGAATGACCATACAAGCATAAGGATGCAAATGAGGCATGCATTGAACCATGAATGTTCATGAAAAGTTTTGAAATGAAAATGACATACAACATGGAAAATGAAAGATGCAATGATCATACATGATTCTAATATGTCCTAAGATGTATTTATGAATCAAATGAAAGCACAAAATGTCATGGCAAGTCATGGTATGCAAGTAAATGGAAGATGAATGCAAACGAAGACATAAGTTAGGGTTTATGATCAATACACCAAGCAAAATTCAAAGTCAGAAGCAAATGACATAATAAAAATTTGAAAATGGGATCAAAGGAACCCTAAACCTATACAAACTCACTGTCCAAAGGAGGGAATCCAATTCTTAACCTAGTGAAAGTTATGAATTTCCTAAGATTGCTAGGGTTTTAAGGTACCTTGTCAAGAAAAATGCCAAACAAATTGAAAATGAAAGATCAATTCAAAACAATTTTACCCTATATACTACATGCTATACAAGATGCAATTCAAAAAGAATCATCATCCAACTCTCAAAGGTTAGGCAAAAATGATTTTTCAAAGTTTGAACCAAAATATTGCCTTGAAATGAAATTAATTCCAATGAAAATGATCAAAAGGCATCAAGAACAAAAAAGAAATTTGGTTTGAGAGTTGGACAATGTTTCTAAATGTTCCTAAATGCAACATGAATTTTTTTGTGATTTTTAAATACCTAAATGTATTTTTAATTAATTAATTCTCATTAACTAATTAAAAATAATCATTTAAATGATTTAAAAATAATTTTTAATGCAAAAAATAAAAATAAAAATATTTTTGAAATGAGAAAAATATTCTAAGACAGCATGCAAAAAATGAGATTTTTGTGATTTATTTTACTATTTTTAATAAAATGAGAAAGAAAATGCAAGAAAAATGAAATTAAAATGAAAATAAATGAAAGTCAACAGATCCAGTGGCTGAGATTTGAATGGGACGCGCGGGAGTTGACTGGCGCCAGATCTTGTGGCTGAGATTCAAACTGGCAGGATTAATTTATAAACTTAATTAATTAGATTAATGACGTGGATTAGGGTTTAATGAAACCATCCTGGCCATTGAAACGTGCGGGAGTCAACAAAAGTCCACTGAATCAAGGGTCCACATTCAAACTTTGCCCTAAACGCAATTAAGGCCCTAATCACTTTCAGGTGGCCGGAAAAGACCTCCGGTCGTCTTCTCCGGCCACACCTCCCCTGAGCAAAACCAAAACCTCACTTCTAGGTTATTTCTGGAGCTCTAAAGCTCCAGATCAACTCTCTTCATCTCCTTGAACCTGAATCTAACCTCAAAACTCATTTCTTTTTGCTCAAAACCATGATTCGAATCAAAAACATAAAAATGGCCAAACTTTCAGAGATGCAATACATACTCAATACTCAATCATTTTCAAAACTACAAAGTGAAAAACAATCAGGGGAACATGTAGATCATTTCAGTAACTTAAAACAAGGTTTCTGGAAAAAATAATTTTCGAAGCTACCTGAAGTGAAGCTTTCAGTTTGGAGCTCTCAGCTTGCTTCCTTGCTTCCAATCAACTCTAATGACTCTCCTCAGATGTTTGCAAAGCTTGTTTGGAGTTTAAGATGGCTGGTTTGTGAGATTGATCAAGTTCTGTTCAGTGAAGGGAGGAAATCGTGTTTTGATTCCAGGGAGTTTCAGGGCAAGGTGAAGGGTCAGGGATGATCAGTGAGACCTGCTGAGATGTTCTATGGAGTTTGTTTTTATGTTTGATGCTTTTATTGTGTGATTCGAAGCAAAATGCATAAGAGGCATAAACTTGGAACTATGGCTTGGAGAGAGTTTCAGCATGAGTTGTGTGTTGTGTTGTGATGCATTTGGTCCACTTATCAATCTTGGGTAGGTCAAAATAGTGGTTGTGCCCTATTGTGATTGGTATGGGTCTTTATGCAAAAAGTCATGCTTTGTGTAAGAGAGGTATGGGCCAATGGTAGGTCAAGTACAAGAGGGGTGTCCTGCGCAGCAAGGAATGAGGAGGGCCATGGGATCAATTTTGAAGCCAATTAACAAATGGATTAGGGTTTGTATGATGTTTTGCAACTTTAATCAACTTTGGCCCTTTTGAAGTTTCTTGATCCACAAGGCATGAACATGGGCAAACCTTTGATGCATTCTGATTCTTAGGCCTTGGTTTGTGTTTGTGCAAAGATTAAAAGTCATTTTGAGGTTTCATTTTGCCTTGGCAAGGGATTTTGCAACTTTGCCTCTTTGGTGCATAAGTGGAATTTCATGATTTTCCCCAACTTTGACAAGCCATAACTTTTGATCCAAAATGAATTAGAATGAGTTCTTGTACTTTTTGAAAAGGGGATGATCCATTCTATAACTTTCATGACCAAAGTTTTCTCATTTGAAGCATTTTTTAATCAAAAAGCAAGGGTTGAAAAAGTTTCCCAAAATGGCAAGTTTCCATTACAAGTCACTTTCCCAAAAAGGCAACTTTGCAAATGGCTTGAAATTCTTCAATTTTGTGAACCTCTAACATCTTACATGATCAAATAAAGATCATATACATTCAAAATGATGAAAAACACCCTTTGGTTGGGTCATTGGGGGCCTCAGATGCCCTGATTTTACACTGACTTGCTCAAGAAGTCAACTCTTGATTAGATGCCTTCCCCATGGAATTTCTTCATGAAAATTGATATGCATGATCCCTATATCATATAGAGACCCATAGAAACAAGAATGACCAAAAAATTTGGAGTTATGGCCTTTGAAACCAAAACCCTAATTCTAGGTCATCTGTGTAGTTAAACCTGGCTCTGCTTCCATGCCCTTCTCAGTTCTTGTGATTCTTTGACTTTCTTGACTTTGTGGGGATATAATATGATACTTGGACATACATGGACCCCTTTGAAGTGATTGATGACCTTTGGAGTGGCTCAAATGGCTCTTGGATAGCTTAAACCACAAACCCTAGATGCAGATGACTTAGAATCAATGCAGTGAAACAAAAAGTGCAACATGAGATGATATGATTGAACTTATGCATATGAAGAGATCACAAGCCATGGTGTGAATGGGTGAGGGCAAATTTGGGGTATTTACACTCGGGCCATCGTTTATTCTTCCCGAAGGTTATCTCATTTTGGGCCGTCATTTATTCTTCCCAAAAGCCATATTGATACCTTAGGTCGTCGTTTATTCTTCCCAAAGGTTATCTTGTTACCTCGGGCTGTCGTTTATTCTTCCCGAAGATTATCTCATTTTGGGCCATCGTTTTTTCTTCCCAAAAGTTATTTTGAGATGTCGTTTATTCTTCTCAAAAGACATATTATCACTTTGGCCCGTTGTTTATCCACCCAAAAGCTAGATCTTCATATTGGGGATTGCTTTCCTCTCAATGAAACATATCTGATGACTTTTTCTCTGAATGGAATCTTTAAGACCATTCAAACATCACAATCAACCAACAGTATCATTCTGCGCATCGTCAAGTTCAAATTTTTGGGCTTTTATGTTCAATCCTCTTCAACCTTCAAGTCGCGAATGACGTACATGCCAATCTAACTCCTCAGATTTCAGAAAATTGAACAGGGGAAGATTTTGTACCCCAAAAGTTTCCCTCCCACAATCAATATAATGTCTCTCAAGACTTCTAAATGATCATAAGGTTCTCAAGATTCCCAATTGATCAAGAAGTGCGTTAGTTTACCCAGACAATGCCTCCTCCTAAGCAAAGTGTTCAAAACTAGGGTTTTGAGTTTCCTCAGGTTAAAATGACTTTCAAGGCCTCATGTAAGCCTCATGGCATCCCATATGACTTCAAGAATCCCTATGTCAAGTTTCAAAGCTTTCCCAAAGAGCTTGCCCAATCAGATGATCAGATATGCAAAAATCAATCAAAGTAGTTAAAAAGTCAAACTGAGGTCAACTGTGGTCAAATTAAAGTCAAACTTCAAGATTTTTTTGCCAACATCAAGTTTATGAAGTAAAATTCATCATTTGATCAAGGGTTGATCATGATTCATCAAGGAAGTTTCAGATCATCAAGAGTCAGGAGTTTCTAAATTAGGGTTTTCTTAAGAAAAGTCAACTGAAATTTGACCAGCCATAACTTTCACACGCTTCATCAAAAATTTCCCATACAAAGCTCATTTTGAAGGAAATTGAATTCTCTATAACTCTGTGTCTCACAAGCCAAGCCTAAAAATGCTTCATTGGGAAGGTATGAGCTAAAGCCTTACAGGTCATATCAAAAGTCAACAAAAAGTCAACTTTTTCCAAAGGGCATAATTTGAAAATGGTGAAATATATGGACATGATACCAAAGAGATTTGTTAAAGGACTCTTTAAGCTTTCCAAAATGTCCAAGAACACCTTTATAGCCTTAAAATTGAAGGATTTATGCCTTGTCAAAGTTGGGAGATTTTCAAGGGGTGTATGAAGAAAATAAGGGCTTAAAGCTAATTTTTTCCAAATGGGCCTATCATTTTGCAACCCAATCTTCATGATAACATCAAGCATGACCCAATAATCAATCCATCTGATTTTTATAATTTTTTTTTATTTGTTTAAATTCAATTTAAATGAAAATAAAATATAAAAAGTCAATTTTTAGATCAAATATTTGTTCTAGAAGCAAATATATTGCATTTAAAGTGATTAGAGATGATCCAAATTCGGACAAAGCTTGATTGTAAGGAAAATATTTGATTTTTGACCAAATTGGAAATAAGATTTCTTCAATATCAAGCAATCAAGTTTCTCAAAAACCAAGCCCAAATTTTAACCTATTTTGGTCCCTCATATATACACAAACCTAATGGATACAAGGGAGACGAAATTCTGCAGCCAAGAACACCAAAACAAAGTTCAAAAATTCCAAGAAAACTCACATTCAAATTTTTTGTTAGAGGCTATCTCAAGGCATTTTGAAGGTTTAAACATGATCCTTGAACATCATTGATGCTATCCCAACCCTCATTCGCATTCAAATCATCCCAAAACTCATAAACCGATTTGCTTTATTCTTGGTTTTTGAATTTTTTCGATTTTGCTTTTTCATGTGTTATAAACTATGATTGACTAATGTTTTGTGTTTGCAATGAAGCAAGGATTGTTTCTAAGTGGTTAGATTGGAGTTTCGTGACCTAAACCGAGATATGCCATTATTAGGGTTTGAGCTTTCGTTTTAGGGCTTCACGAAATAGGCCACTTAAATACTTTTTGGGACCATAATTGAACTAAACGAATTGTGTAGATCATGTTGGCATGATCAATTTGTTGAATCTGTACGTTTTTGTGATGGTATTTGCTTCGCAGGTTTTTCACGTAGGAGTATTCGCAGCAAAATGCATAACAAATTTCGCGGGAAAACCTGTGAAATTCTGAGGAAGAAGATGACTCCTCCGCGCGCAAATTCGTTTTTGAATTTGTTTTAATAATTTTATGTTATTTTGTTATATTATTATCATAGACGCGTGAGCGTCCTAGTGGCTGAGGCGTTTGGCTTGTATTATGAAGGGCCAAGGTTCAAACCTGGGTGAGGCCATTCTTTTTTCTCCTTTTTTAGATATTCAACATGTTTACTATATAATTCTTCGTTGTTGTTTTGTTACCAGACGCGCCCCATGTGGCTTATTGGTAAAGAGGCTGGCTTGGTATACAAGAGGTTGAGGGATCAAATCCATGCTGAGGCAAAGTTTTTTCATTTTTATTTGTTTTTAACAAACTTAAAATATAGAGAGAGTTGAGGCTGGTTATACATCACAAAGGGCGCATAGTGTCGGTTCCCGGATTTCCATCATGGTACAAACGCGAAAGTGGCACGGAAAAGGTTAGAGTCGCCAGCCAGACATTTTTATCCCGAAGGAATGGGAATGGTAATGTTGCACAAACCAAAAGAAAAGAAAAGGAAGGACACGGGTCCTGCGAACCAAAGAGACTGGGTTCGGGAGTCGGTTACGACCTGGGAAGGTATTAGCACCCCAGATCGTCCGCCGTACCTGACGGGATTCACGCTTGCAAAGAAACTGTTTCAAAGGGGAAAGAAATGAAAGCTACTGCAAAGAAAAGAAACTGAACTGGATAAAACGAAAAGAAACGGGGAAAATGTAGGGAAAATAAAAGAGTGTGCTCTAACGGGCCCTACCCCGCTGCCTACGTACCTCACTGGACATGAGGATCAGAGTCGCCGTAGTTCCCCTAACTAGGGGTGGAAAAGATTGCTTGTGTCTTAAGGTTTTAACTGCCTATGTCAGTTCTCAGGTGTTGCAGGCTCAGACGACGAGTGCGTAACCGTCTTGCAAAATGACAAGTAGGAGCAAGTGTAACACGGTGGGAGAACTGACTTTAGTTATGTTGCGGATAGCAAGAGTCGCCACCGACTTTTATTTTATCCAAAGGAAAGGCATAAAAGAACAGGAAAGACCTTTTAAAAGATTTTTGGGTCCGGGGGGTAGGTTATGTAAAGGGAAGGTGTTAGCACCCTTTACATCCATGGTTATCCATGGGCTCTTAGTTACTTAGCTCACTTTAAACTGTTTTTGAAATGTGAAGTATGTGAATAAAAATTTTCTTAAGAGTTTCATAATGATCCATGTACGGATGCGTAAAAAACATTTGTTTTGAAAATTGTTTGAAATGTGTGAAGTGTTTGAAAAGTTTTTGAAAAGTGAGCAAGTATTTAAGAGGAACCTACCCTAAGTTTAAGTCTTTTCTGTTCTTGTATCCTTTAAATGGTAAGACTATCCCTATTATTAAGGAATAGGTAGTCATTACCTTGGATGTGAGGGACAAGTGAAGGGTCATCTGTTATTTAGGCAACTGTGGGGTGTATAAGCAATTCGAAGGGACTTATCATCTTTATTCGAAAGGGACAAGATCATTACGAAGGCAACATTCGAAAGGGACTTGATCTTTTATTTGTTAAGGGACTAGATGATGTGAAATTGAGGGACTTTGCTTTATACACCCTACTTGACCTTTTTGTAAGAGGCAACATGAGAGGTATCCTTATGGAAGTGAGATGGCGATCAAAGATCGACTTACGTGTGTGAGTGTACAATTTTAATATTTATCTTTTAAATTAGTGATCTAAATTGAATTTTATATACAAACATGTTTTTGCACTCCCTATTTACTAACCATAGCATAAAATAAATAATTAAGCATTACTACTAAATATTACATCCAAGGAATAATTACATAATAATAATAATTAAAGCAAAATAAATATAATTAGCAAAAATAATAAATAATAATAATTGGGTTAGTAGAAAAATAATAACAAAAATAATATAAAGTTAAATGGGGTTAGTAATAATAAAATATCATAAAAGAAAATAAACATAATGAATAATATAAACAAAATTATTAAAAGATCAATGAACAATTATTTTTTAAGATTTTAGAATAAAATATAAACAATTATATACTAATTATTATAAAATTTTAAATTATATGCACATTATAAAAATTAAGTTAATTATAAACATATTATGAAAATAAAATTATAATTACAAAATTAAATTAGCAATTATTTTTAAACATATAATAAAAATTATTTACATACAAAATTAAATTATAAACAATTTATGTCATATTATCATATTAACAAAATTATATTAAAAATTTTAATTTTAAACATTTATACAAAATTTAAATTATAAACAAATTATAGACCATATGCATATTATAAAGATAAGATTAATTATATTTACACAAATTAAGTTAAGAATTTTATTGTTTTAAACATAATTTAAAATTATTTACATTATTAAGATTACATAATGATAATTTATAAATAAATAATATTAATAAAAATATAGAAATATAATTAACATTTATATAAACAATTAGGGTTTTAGAAAGATATATTTTTAGGGTTATAGTTTTAATTAGAATTAATAATAATAATGAACAAACAAAACAAATTAATGGAGAAAAAGAGAGAGAAAAAACTTACCTTGGTTGGGAATTGAACCCAGCCCCTTTGCTTTCACACTTCCAGCCAGTAAGACCAACCACTGGGCCAGCGCGCGCAGGTGATAAAGAGAGGGGTCCAATTGGTTTTGTTGTTTGTTCTTGAAAATATCATGAAAAAAATAAAAACAACACAAAAGGCCTGGGGGGAATCGAACCCAGGACCTTTAATCAATTCACAAACGCGTTTACCATTCCAGCCGGGAGGGCGCTTCTGTCAATAGCCTCATCACAATTCATAATATATTAAACCTGCTAATTAAATGAAAAAAAACAAGAAAAAGTGGTTTGGCCCAGGAATCGAACCAAGACCCTCAAGCAATACGCGCGCGTTCACAACCAACTGAGCCAACCATACAATTGTGAAACAATATCAAAACCAAAACAAAAAATATTATATCCAGTATTCAAAATCTGAAATTCGCGCCAGGACATCATCTTCTTCCTTGAATTTCCTACGAAAATTGATACGATTTTTCCTGCGAAATTTCATGCGTGTTCATAAACCAGAAATCCTAGGTTTTTAAAACATCAAGCAAACAACAACATTAATGCAAATTGACAGTCCAGATCAATCATATGAAGTTTATACATCATAACCATGTTCTTAAAATTCATTTATCTCAAATAAATCGTGAATTCCCAATTTGAGAACTCTAACCCTAACAATGGTGGTTTTCGGTTTAGGGCATGGTTCTTCAATGTTCTTGCCCAAAAATCATCTAAACACCACAACAAACAAGATTAACAACACAAAAACAATTTATAATGGTTAAATGAATGAAATCGAAAATTGAAAAAAAGTGAAGAACATGAATTCGGTTTATGCAATGTGAGATGTTTTGGATGCAAATGATCATTGGGAATGATTCAATGATGTCCTATAAACATGTCTCAACCTTCAAATTGGTTCAAAAAGGCTTGAATTGTGAAATCCGAATTTGAGTTTTGGTGAGATTTTTTAAGATGCAAACTTACTCTTGGAGGCAGAATTTCGTGTCCAATGCATAGGATTGTGTTGTGTACTTATAGTGGAATGGAAATAGGTCAAAACAATTGATTGTTGTGTGGAAAATTTGATTGAAAAAGATTGAAAAAGATCAAGTCTTAAACTTCAAATATTTGAGAATTAGACCTTTCTATTTCAAGCCAATCACCATGATTCTCATACCAATTTGATTTAAATCACTTTTATGACTTTCTAGAAACAAAATCCCATTTAAATATTTGACTTTTCTATTTTATTTTAATTTAAAATGATTTTAAATGAATAAAATCAAAATAAATAAAATAAAATAATAAAAAATCTGAATTTTTAGAGATTTGGGTCGTGCATGAAGTATTGGTATGGATTGGATCATCATATGGCAAGCCCATTTAGAAAAAATTGGTTTTAAACCTCCATTTTCTTCATAAACCAACCAAAAATTTCCCAACTTTGCAAGGGCACACATCCTTCAATTTTAATGCTATGAGGGTGTTCTTGGACATTTTGGAAATCTTGAAGAGTCCTTTAACCAACCCCACTGGTTTCATGTCCATATCATTTACCATTCTCAAGTTATGCCCTTTTGAAGTTGTTGACTTTTTGTTGACTTTCAAAAGGACCTATAATGTCTTTGCTCATACCTTCCAAATGAAGCATTTTTGGGCTTGGCTTGTGAGACACAAAGTTGTAGAGAATTCAATTTCCTTCAAAATGAGCTTTGGATGGAAAATTGGTGATGAAGCATGTGAAAGTTATGGCTGGTCAAAGTTCAGTTGACTTTTCCTGAGGAAACCCTAATTTAGAAACCCTTGATTCTTGATGATCTGAAATATCCTTGATGAATCATGATCAACCCTTGATCAAATGATGAATTTTACTTCATATACTTGATGTTGGAAAAAAATCATGAAGTTTGACTTTGGTTTGACCTCAGTTGACCTCAGTTTGACTTTTTAATTGCTTTGACTGATTTTGACTTATCTGATCATCTGACTGAGCAAACCTTTGAGAAAGGTCTTGAAACTTGTCATGGGGATTCTTAGACACATATAAGATTTTATGAAGCTCACTTTAAGTATTGGAAGTCCATTTAGCCTGATTAAAGTCAAAACCCTAGTTTTGGATGCACTGCTTAGGAGAATGCCTTGTCTGAGGGAATTGTCAAACTTCTGACCAATTGTGAACTTTGTGAACCTTGTGAACCATCATAAGATGTCTTGTGAACCTTGTGAACCTCATAAGGTGTCTTGTGAACCTTGTGAACCTCATGGGAGGTCTTGTGAACCTTGTGAACCTCATGAAAGGTCTTGTGAACCTTGTGAACCTCATAAAGTGTCTTGTAGACTTCATGAACCTCATGAAAGGTCTTGTAAGTATTGTGAACCTTGTGAACCTCTTAGCACACAAAGTCTTATATTGTGAGGGCAAATTTTGGGGTGCAACAGCTGCCCCTGTTCAATTTTCTGAAACCTGAGGGGTTAGATTGGTATATTTGCCAGTCATGACCTGGAAGGTTGAAGGGGATTGAACACAAAAGCCCAAAAATTTGCACTCACCGGTGCGTAGAGTAATACTGGTGACTAGTTGAATATGGTTGAGTGGGCTTAAAGATTCCACTTGGAGAAAAGTTCTTCAGATATATTTCTTGGAGGATAAAGCAGTCCAAAATATGAAGATATAATGATAGCTTTCAGGAAGATAAACAACGTCCTGAGGTAAGGAGATAACCTTTGGGAAGATAAACAACGACCCAAGTTCGTGATATGCTTTCAGGAGGATAAACAACGTCCTGAGGTAAATGGGGTAACCTTTGGGAAGATAAACAACGGCCCAAGGCAATAATATGCTTTCAGGAGGATAAACAACGTCCTGAGGTAGTGGTATGCTTTCAGAAGGATAAACAACGTTCTGAGGTAATGAGTATAACTTCCGGGAGGATAAACAACGGCCCAATAGTCATGATATTCCTTCAGGAGGATAAATAACGTCCTGAGGAAATGGTGTAGCCTTTGGGAAGATAAACAATGGCCCAAAGTCTTAATATGCTTTCAGGAAGATAAACAACGTCCCGAGGAAATGATAGCTTTCAGGAGGATAAACAACGTCCTGAGGTAATGATATGCTTTCAGAAGGATAAACAACGTTCTGAGGAGATAATATGCTTTCAGGAGGATAAACAACATCCTGAGGTGATGATATGCTTTCAGAAGGATGAACAACGTTCTGAGGTATAAGAAGCTTTCAGGAGGATAAAAAACGTCCTGAGGTATAATGATGTAACCTTTGGGAAGATAAACAACGGCCCAAGGTCATGATATGCTTTCAGGAAGATAAACAACGTCCCGAGGTATAAGAAGCTTTCAGGAGGATAAACAACGTCCTGAGGTATAATGATGTAACCTTTGGGAAGATAAACAACGGCCCAATAGTCACAATTTGGTAATGAAATTTTGTCTGCTGGAGAATTAATCTGAAAAACAAGATTATAATATTCTGCAAGATAATATTAGTTCATGCATTATGTATGCATGTATGATATGATGCACTTAAGTAATGTATTATGCATTTATGTATATGTATGTTATGATGTAAATGATGTATGTATGCATCATGTAACTTGAGGCATCTGGATATCTTCGTATAACAACTGCTGGCCAGGGAAAATAAATCCCGATTCGTTGCTGAAGGATATGAGGAACTCGTTCCCGTCTTGTTTGATAATATAGTATATATAACCTCCCGTCTTCGTTCGTCGTACTCTTATTGGAAGAGTAAATTCCCGATTATCCGTATGAGGATAAAAGAGATGGATATAAATTCCAGGGGGAGATGTGACTTTATGAAGATGGATTTGTCCTACTGGGGATTTGTAACTGTCTTGTAGGGATAAAACGGTGAAGCTTCGTTGAAATACTTCCCTCGTTCGTCTTTAGTAAATACTATTACTGCATTTTCATGTATTTCTGGTAAACATCAATCATATTAAGCATACATGCATTTCTGGTAAACATCAATCATATTCAAAAGCATACATACATTCAAACACAACCAATGGACGTTTCGCTTATGTAAAATAGGGTAAAAGTAAATCTGGATTCAAAGATGGAATTTTATTCGTATCAAAAAAAATGACCCATACATGGGTAAGTTTGTACAAGGAGACATAAATGAAATTTTGTGATCAGGTATGAGATGTCCTAAGAGATGTCCCAACACTTGACAGATTTAACCAAAACTTAAATAGCAAGAAAAGTAAACAACACAGAAGTTTGTTAACCGAGTTCAGTGTATAACCACACTTACATCTGGAGGCTACCAAGCCAGGAGGAAATCCACTATAAGTAATATTAATTCTAGACTTAAACCACCCTGTTTAATCTATCACTTAATAACTACCTAATGCAATTTCTACCTAAGACACAACTTAGATAAGAGTACCCTACTCACTCCCCCTCAATCACACAGTGATCAAGTTTACAAGTTTAATAAAGTTGAAGACATCCTTCAAACAAAACAGCTTGATCTTACTTCACAGTTTCAATCAAGTCACAAATGCACTTTTGCTTAAAAGCTCATAAAGTGGTACAATAAAAACAACCTGCTATTAAAACACTAGACACCCTATTTGGTCTTCTGAAATTCGTACTCAATTCTATGAGTTTCTGTTGATTAAATAGGTATCTGTAATTTGGGCTTTCTGTAGGATGATCCAGCCCTAATGCGCATGCAGCTTCCACCTTGAATTTAGGGTTTGTTACTTCCTAGATTCTAGGTGATTTAGGTCTTCTGTTTTAATCTGAATCCTCAATATAGAACTCCCTACAGATGCGCCTTGTTCTGTTTTTATCCATCATTAATTTATTCCAGATAACTCTCCTTAAATATCTCTGATCAGTTAGTCAATAATTAATTCTGGTAGCAGGTTTGAGATGTCTCAACATCTGTTGGGACATCCTGAAAAACTGAACTTAAGTTATTAACACAATGTCCCAACATCTGGTGAGACATCCTGAAATAAGTTCATATACTCTGTTTGATAATGTCCCAACATTTGATAGGACATTCTGAACTGAATTCAATATTTCTTGTTGGTCAAAAATT
The DNA here is from genome assembly GCA_963966055.1 of Lathyrus aphaca. Taxonomy (NCBI): domain Eukaryota; kingdom Viridiplantae; phylum Streptophyta; class Magnoliopsida; order Fabales; family Fabaceae; genus Lathyrus; species Lathyrus aphaca. Next base: position 412,438,964 of record OZ014525.1, read on the forward strand.
CTGCCAATTCAAGACATCTACAAACTCCCCCTTTGGCTAATTTTTGGCTAACATCTTTTCTGGTTTTCAGAGTGCAGCAGAAGTTCTTTTATCAGAGTATAACATTACTTTTCTGTTGATTCATATTTGAGATTACTCCCCCTCAAACAAATATGTATCCAGTCTTGTTGCAACAGAAATATTTATCAAAACACACTGATTTAGTTCAGAAACAAACAAACAGATTTTTCATTCATAATTAAACAGCAATACATTTTGTTGTTGTTGTTCTCCCCCTTGTTAGACACAAATTATGGGGCCAAAGACTAATCCAGAAATACAATGCAACTGTCATTACATTTGTCCTCACATACAGATAATCACTCAGACTCATCACATTCAGTTGCTTCATCATCCTCAGTTTCTTCAGCATCCTCAGTTTCTTCATCAGAAGCAGCTTTCTGATCACCTTCACTTTCCAGCCTTTGGATGATTTCTTCAAGTTTCAGCTTCCTTGCTTCAAGTTCTTTGCAGGTGCTCTTTAGTTCAGCAATTAATGCAGTTTTGGAGATTGGAGTCTTAGCAGTTGAAGGACCTGCAGATGTCCCAGAAGGTGCTTCAACATCTGCTGCATGATGACTGAGGAACAATTTGTAGTGAAAAGCCAGGGGGCTTTCTCTTTTGCAGGCTGTGTCCTTTTCAGTGAGGATTCCAGGGTATTGATTGAGCACTATACCACACAGCAAGGAGGGAAAAGCTATTGGCAGCTTTGTTGCAGAAGAGCTGGCATGCTTCAAGGTTTGATCAAATATGTAAGCACCATAGTCCAGCTTAGTCTGAGTTCCCACAGCATAGATAAACCTGGCCAGGCCAGTGGATATTGAAGATGTGTGGTTGGTAGGCACCCAGTTTGCTGTACCAATCCTGTTCAGCATGGCATATTTTCTTGTTAGCATGCTCACTGAGAGCTTTCCTTTAACTGGCCATGCCTTGACCTGGTTTGCAGTGATAACCTTGCAGACTTGGTTATCTGTCTTACCTAGCTCATTTGGTCCATTTGTTTCTCTTCCTAGGTATTGGTTGATGATCTGAGGAGAGAACTCTACACACCTACCTCTAACAAAGACTTTTCTAAATTCAGAGGACTTACCATTTGCACAGTCTTCCTGAAGATTGACAATGAATTCTTTGACAAGAAGTTCATAGCAGGGAGAGAGATTTGAGACTGTTTTGAAGAGGCCTGCAGCAGAGATGAGGTCAATCAGTTCAGTGCACTCAAGTGCATTACTGCTCAGCTCTCTTTCTAGGGCAACCCTTCTTTGGTACACAAACTTCCATCTGTTAACACTAGAGACATGATGGAATGAGATGTTGTCCAAGGGGGCTTCTGGAACAGCAGATGAAGCCCTAGATGGTGCTGGTTTCTTCTTGGGAGGAGATGTTGGGACATCTGATTCAACATCTGAGTCTGATGGGGTGACAGCTTTCCTTTTCTGAGTTTGGACTTTACTCCATTGTTTTGTTGGACCAAAGGCAGTTTTGGCTTTGTCTTTCTTTGGAGTGGCTTGCTTCTTCTCAGGGACAGCATGTTCTGCTTGCATCTTTCCTTTCCTAAACCTGAGCCTTTTGGCTATGCTAGGTCTTACAGAGGTTATGATCTCTGTATCAGAATCCTGCTCCAGGTTCACCACAGGAGGAGATTGAGCAGTCTCCTCTTCAGCTGGTTGATCAGCAGGGCTGTGACCTTCAGTTGAGGCTCTGGTCTGATCCTCAGATTCTTCTTCATCACTTTCACTTGAGGCCTTTTTCTGGTCCTCAGATTCTTCTGCAGCAGCATCAGATGAACCTTTTTGTTGATCCCCAGATGTTTCAACATCTGTTGGGACATCCTGTTGAGCAGGAGTGTCCTTTGCAGCTTGAGTTTGATCTTCTTGAGGGGCAGGCATGGTGTTCAGAGGAATAGAAATCCCACTAACCACTCTTTGTTTAGATAGGATCTTGGTAACTAACTCCTTTATTGAAGCATCCACATATTCAGAAGATTTTTGAGGCATGTTTGCTGGAGAAGGAATGCCTTTGGACTTGCTGCAGACTTGATCTTTAGCTCTTTTTGGAGTTCTTGGCTTCTTAGCATGAGGAACACTTCCTCTTATTTCGTCCAGTGGGGTAGACTCCATGGGAACTACAGAAATAGGAGTTGCATGAACAACGTCTTCTTTGTTGAGAATTTCTTCAGGAATGTTAGGGTTTTGAGACATTGTCAAAGAAGATGGATGAAGAGTTTTAGGGTTGATGATTTCTGAAGAGCAGTTAGATAGTGTGATTCGCTTTTGATAGTATGATGAGGATGTTGATAGATGATTATAAGCTGTTACTAAATAAGTAGCCGTTACATTGCAAATCATTAGGAATGGAATACCCAAGGTTCTTGACCAGACTGGTATTGCCATCTGGAACTTATGCCATACAATGTCATATGACATGTTGGCACATTTCATTAACTGCTAAATCTCACATAAACAGATTCCCAGTTTGCCCCTTAAGTTCTCAAATTGTGTAGCATCCAATGCTTTGGTAAAGATATCAGCCAACTGCAGATTTGTAGCTACATGTTCCAATGAAATCACCTTTTCTTCTACAAGATCTCTGATGAAATGATGTCTGATATCAATATGCTTGGTCCTGCTATGTTGGATAGGATTCTTTGATATGTTGATTGCACTTAAGTTGTCACAGTACAATGTCATGACATCCTGTGGGACATTGTACTCAGTGAGCATTTGCTTCATCCAAACCAACTGAGAACAACTGCTTCCAGCTGCTATATATTCAGCTTCAGCTGTAGATAAGGATACACAATTTTGTTTCTTATTGAACCAAGAAATCAAATTATTTCCTAGAAAGAAGCATCCTCCTGAAGTGCTTTTTCTGTCATCAGCACTTCCAGCCCAATCAGCATCACAGAAGCCAGTGAGAATTGGTTTGCAACCATGAAAGTACATTATGCCATAGTCACAAGTACCATTAACATATTTAAGAATTCTCTTGACTTGATTGAGATGACTGACTTTTGGATCAGCTTGATATCTTGCACATACCCCAACTGCAAATGCTATGTCTGGTCTGCTAGCAGTCAAGTATAACAAGCTTCCAATCATGCTTCTGTATAAGCTTTGATCTACATTCTCACCCTTTTCATCTTTAGTCAGCTTCAAATGTGTGGGAGCAGGAGTTCTCTTATGAGTAGCATTTTCCATTCCAAATTTCTTGACTATGTTCTTGGTATACTTGCTTTGGGAAATGAACATTGAGTCTTCCATTTGCTTTATTTGTAGACCAAGAAAGTAGGTTAACTCTCCTACTAGGCTCATTTCAAATTCAGATTCCATCTGCTTGACAAAATGTTTGACCATCCTGTCAGACATCCCACCAAAGACAATATCATCAACATATATTTGAGCAATTATGATATTTCCTTCTTCATCTTTAACAAACAAGGTTTTGTCAATTCCACCTTTTCTGTACCCTTGCTTGATAAGAAATGTAGTCAGTCTTTCATACCATGCCCTTGGAGCTTGCTTCAGACCATAAAGTGCCTTCTTTAGTTTGTATACATGATTTGGACAGCTTGGATCAACAAATCCTTTAGGCTGTTCTACATATACCTCTTCATTAAGATAACCATTTAAAAAGGCACTTTTCACATCCATTTGAAATAGCTTGAACTTTAAGATACAAGCAATTCCCAAAAGTAGTCTGATTGATTCAAGCCTTGCTACTGGTGCAAAGGTTTCATCAAAGTCTACTCCTTCAATTTGAGTGTATCCTTGAGCTACAAGTCTAGCTTTGTTCTTTGTAACAACTCCTTGTTCATTTGACTTGTTCTTATACACCCATTTTGTTCCAATCACATTTATGTCATCAGGTCTAGGAACAAGATTCCATACTTCATTCCTTGTGAATTGACCTAATTCCTCTTGCATAGCACTAATCCAGTATTCATCAGTAAGAGCTTCCTTGATGTTTTTAAGTTCTATTTTAGAAACAAAACAAGAACCTGAAATTACTTCTCTTGATCTAGTGCTCACACCTCTGTTGGGATCACCAATTATCAAATCTTTGGGATGATCTTTCTGTATTCTAATGGAGGGAGGTTTGCTGGATTCTTCTGTCCTTGTATCAGTTTGAGTGAAGTTATAATGATCATTCTTTTCTTCAGCTTCAATCTTGATATCAGCAGATGTTCCAACATCTTCTGGGACATCTGTAGGAGCATCATCAATTATCACATTTATGGACTCCATGATCACCTTGGTTCTAGAATTAAATACTCTATATGCTCTGCTGTTTATAGAGTATCCAAGGAAAATTCCTTCATCACTTTTAGGATCCATTTTTCTCCTTTGCTCCCTATCTGCCAGAATGTAACAGTTACTTCCAAACACATGAAAGTACTTAACTGTGGGTTTTCTGCCCTTCCAGACTTCATATATTGTGGACAAAGTTCCTTTTCTTAAAGTAACTCTGTTATGGATGTAACAAGCAGTGTTCATAGCTTCAGCCCAGAAGTACAAAGGTAACTTTTTAGCATGGATCATAGCTCTTGCTGATTCTTGAATAGTTCTATTCTTCCTCTCAACAATCCCATTCTGTTGAGGAGTGATAGATGAAGAATATTCATGATTGATTCCTTCTGAAGAGCAGAAATCTAAGAACTTTTGGTTCTCAAATTCTTTTCCATGATCACTTCTTATTCTGATCACACAGCTGGATTTTTCCCTTTGTAATCTTTGGCATAATTCTTTGAATACATCAAATACATCAGACTTTTCTTTGATGAAATTTATCCATGTATATCTTGAAAAGTCATCAACCACCACATAAGCATACCTCTTGCCACCAAGACTTTCAACCTGCATAGGTCCCATAAGATCCATATGCAATAGTTCCAAAACTTTGGAAGTTGTCAGATGTTGGAGCTTTGGATGGGACATCTTGGTTTGCTTGCCTATTTGACATTCACCACATATTTTGCCATCATCAATCTTCAGTTTAGGAATACCTCTTACAGCATCCATAGATATTATCTTCTTTATGCCTCTGAAATGAAGATGACCTAGCCTTTGGTGCCATAGTTTCACTTCTTCTTCTTTAGCTAAGGAGCAGGTTGAAGTAAGACTGAAGTCTTGAGATTCCCACATGTAACAGTTGTCTTTAGATCTGGCTCCTTTCATGACAACCTCTTGTTCTTTGTTAGTCACTATGCATTCAGTTTTGGTAAAGTTTACATTGTACCCTTGATCACATAATTGACTTATGCTGATCAGGTTAGCAGTTAAACCTTTAACTAGCAGCACATCATCTAGTCTTGGAACATCTTGACAGTCCAAGGTCCCAACTCCCTTGATTTCTCCTTTAGCTCCATCTCCAAAGGTTACATACCTGGATGAATGTGACTTTAAGTTTACTAGCAGATTCTTCAATCCAGTCATGTGCCTTGAACATCCACTGTCAAAGTACCAGTCTTCTTTAGCTGATACTCTTAGTGATGTATGTGCTATATATGCATCACTTTTCTTTGACCATTTGAGATGAGATTTCTTTTGATGCCTCTGCCCTGTGTGTTGTTCATCAGCAGATCTCCAAGATTGATTGTTAATCTTGTTCTTGTAGCTTTGATTAGCCTGAATGCTAGCTTTTAGTCTCCATACCTTCTTGATGACTTCTGTCTTCTGCTTAGGAGGTTGCTGATTTCTTTGATGTCTATGCAGCACTTTCTTGGTAACTTCTATTTTCTGCTTAGAAGGTTGCTGACACATCTGATTTGGATATCCATGAAGCTTATAACAATGAGGTTTGATATGTCCAAATCTTCCACAGTGATGGCATCTCCATCTTTGATACTTCTTCTTCATTTTGTTTTTTCCAGAATGTTGAGACATTTGTTGGAACATTATGTTTGACTTTGTGTTCTTTTCCTGATGTTGAAGCATCTGTTGGGACATCTTGTTTGACTGTATGGATTTTAAAGTTGTTTTGCTAGAGCTAGCTTCATCTTTATGTACTTTGTTAAATCCCAGTCCACTTTTGTCCCCTGAATGCTTATTGTTGCTGAGAATAACATCCAGTGTACTTGAGCTGCTGTTCAACATTCTAACAGATTTGGACATGTGTTCCAATTTGGAGTTGAGGAGACTTACTTCACTTTTCAAGGTGTCAATGATCTCTTGATCACTTTCTTTTTCATCTTCTAGTGTCTCATTCTGCTTCTTTAGCTTTATAACCTCACTGCATATTTCAGTGCTTCTTTTGTATAGATCTTTGAATGCTTGCTCAAGTTCTTCAAAAGTAAGCTCCCCATCACTGGATTCACTTTCAGACTCACATAATCCAGCTAAAGTAGTGATATGCTTAGCTGATTCTTCTTCTGAATCACCTCCTGAGTCTTCATCAGACCAGGTTACAGATAGTCCTTTCTTTTGCCTTTTTAAGAAGGTAGGACATTCATTCTTGATGTGTCCATATCCTTCACAACCATGACATTTGATTCCTTTTTCTTGACTGGTCTTTTCATCATAATTTGACCTTCTGTTAGCATCATAAGGTCTCCTGTTCTCAGAAGAGTTTGTGTATCTTCCACTGGGTTTGGATTTGCCTTCCATTCCTCTGAGAATCTTTTTGAATTGTCTTCCAAGCATAGCAAGGTTGTCTGATAAGCTTTTACCATTTTCTGATTCATCATCTTCTTCTTCATCAGTATTTGTCACCAAGGCTATGCTTTTGTTCTTCTTAACATTTGTGTCATTCATTCCCATCTCAAAAGTTTGAAGGGAACCAATGAGTTCTTCAACTTTCATAGACCATATGTCTTGAGCTTCTTCTATTGCTGTGACTTTCATGTCAAATCTTTTTGGCAAAGATCTGAGGATTTTTCTTACAAGCTTTTCATCAGTCATCTTTTCTCCCAAAGCTCCAGAAGTATTAGCTACTTCTAAGTTGTTCATGTAGAATTCATGAACTGTCTCATCTTCATTCATTCTCAAGTTTTCAAACTTGGTGGTGAGAAGTTGAAGTCTTGACATCTTTACCTTTGATGTTCCTTCATGAGTTGTTTTGAGAGTATCCCACACATCTTTGGCTAGCTCACAATGATGCACAAGTCTAAAGATGTTCCTATCAATGCCATTGAATAGAGCATTTAAGGCCTTTGAGTTGCCTAGTGCTGAATCTTCTTCCTCCTTACTCCATTCTTCTTCAGGTTTCAGCACTTTTGATCCATCTTTGGTATCTTGGACAGGATGATCCCATCCAACATTGACTGCTCTCCATGCCCTGTTGTCAAGTGATCTTAAGAATGCAATCATTCTTGGCTTCCAGTGGTCATAATTAGATCCATCCAGAATAGGTGGTCTATTTACTGACCCTATATCTCTGTCCATGTTTCCAGAATTTGTATTCCCTAGATCTCACCTAGTATAAACAGGCAGGGTGCCTGCTCTGATGCCAATTGAAATTCTGTGATCAGGTATGAGATGTCCTAAGAGATGTCCCAACACTTGACAGATTTAACCAAAACTTAAATAGCAAGAAAAGTAAACAACACAGAAGTTTGTTAACCCAGTTCAGTGTATAACCACACTTACATCTGGAGGCTACCAAGCCAGGAGGAAATTCACTATAAGTAATATTAATTCTAGACTTAAACCACCCTGTTTAATCTATCACTTAATAACTACCCAATGCAATTTCTACCTAAGACACAACTTAGATAAGAGTACCCTACTCACTCCCCCTCAATCACACAGTGATCAAGTTTACAAGTTTAATAAAGTTGAAGACATCCTTCAAACAAAACAGCTTGATCTTACTTCACAGTTTCAATCAAGTCACAAATGCACTTTTGCTTAAAAGCTCATAAAGTGGTACAATAAAAACAACCTGCTATTAAAACACTAGACACCCTATTTGGTCTTCTGAAATTCGTACTCAATTCTATGAGTTTCTGTTGATTAAATAGGTATCTGTAATTTGGGCTTTCTGTAGGATGATCCAGCCCTAATGCGCATGCAGCTTCCACCTTGAATTTAGGGTTTGTTACTTCCTAGATTCTAGGTGATTTAGGTCTTCTGTTTTAATCTGAATCCTCAATATAGAACTCCCTACAGATGCGCCTTGTTCTGTTTTTATCCATCATTAATTTATTCCAGATAACTCTCCTTAAATATCTCTGATCAGTTAGTCAATAATTAATTCTAGTAGCAGGTTTGAGATGTCTCAACATCTGTTGGGACATCCTGAAAAACTGAACTTAAGTTATTAACACAATGTCCCAACATCTGGTGAGACATCCTGAAATAAGTTCATATACTCTGTTTGATAATGTCCCAACATTTGATAGGACATTCTGAACTGAATTCAATATTTCTTGTTGGTCAAAAATTCTGCCAATTCAAGACATCTACAATAAATCCTAGTAAGAGGACTTTGTCATAAAGTCTTACAAAATAAAGAGAATTAGCTATGTGGGAAATAATCCTATTGAGTTCCAATTCTACTATTGCCATTATCTTCAAGTATCTCATCTTCTGCTGTTGAGACGGAAACGATTGGATTGAGCTTTATCTGTTCAAACTTGAGTAAGTAGCACAACTGGTTGCAGTTTCATGGGTGATCCAAACGAGACATAGTCATACGCTTTAATCCCTATCTTTTGTCTGGATTGCCCTTTCAGGTTTTCAATCCACCGGGATACCCTTTTTTGCCCAAGCCGCCTTTTCAGGTTTTCGACTTGCCGGGTGTACATTTTTTATATATATCCCTAATTTTTGCCCAAACCCTTTTGGTTTGCCGGGATGCCCTTATTTTTGCCTAGGCCAGTCGACCTAGCGGGTCTCTTTTTATGCGTAGTATTTTTTAACTATGTCTGCGTTTACAGGCTGTGGGAAGTCTTCACCATCCATAGTGGTAAGTATCATGGCACCTCCTGAAAACACTGTTTTGACCACAAATGGTCCTTCATATGTAGGAGTCCACTTGCCCCTAGGATCACCCTGTGGTAATATGATACGCTTGATTACCCAGTCACCAGCCTGATATACCTTTGGCTTAACCTTCTTGTTAAAAGCTTTGATCATTCGTTTCTGGTACATCTGGCCATGACAAACTGCTGCTAACCTCTTCTCATCAATCAAATTTATCTGGTCAAGTCGAGTCTGAATCCACTCATCTTCATCCAAGCCTGCATCGTTCATAATTCTTAAGGAGGGAATCTGAACTTCAATGGGCAGAACTGCTTCCATACCATAGACTAAGGAGAATGGAGTTGCCCCTGTTGAAGTACGTATTGTAGTACGATAACCATGAAGAGCAAATGGTAACATCTCATGCCAATCCTTGTAAGTAACAGTCATCTTTTGTACAATCTTCTTGATGTTCTTATTAGCAGCTTCAACTGCCCCATTCATCTTTGGACGATACGGAGAAGAGTTGTGATGCTTAATCTTGAACTGCGTGCAGAGATCAGTGATCATAATGTTGTTCAGATTAGAGCCATTGTCAGTAATAATCCTTTCAGGGATGCCATACCTACATATGAGATTATTCTTAATGAATCGAGCCACAACATTCTTGGTAACAGATGCAAACGAAGCTGCCTCTACCCACTTCGTGAAGTAATCAATGGCAACCAGGATGAAACGATGCCCATTAGAAGCAGTAGGCTTGATCTCACCAATCATATCAATGCCCCACATGGCAAAAGGCCAAGGAGCAGTCAACACATTCAATGGTGATGGAGGTATATGGACTTTATCAGCATAAATTTGACACTTGTGACATGTTCTGGAGTGTTGATAGCAATCAGCTTCCATGGTAGACCAATAGTAACCTGCTCTCAATATCTTCTTTGCCATAGTATGACCACTAGAATGAGTACCAAAGATCCCATCATGCATATCTTCCATGATCTTTGTTGCTTCCTTCTTATCCACACAACGAAGCAAAGTTAAATCATGATTGCGCTTGTACAAAATGCCATTACTCAAAAAGAACTTAGCAGAGAATCTCCTCAGAAACTTCCTATCTTTGACAGATGCCCGTTCAGGGAACTCCTGGGCTTTAAGATACCTTTTCATTTCATAAAACCAAGGCTTCTCCTCTGCTTCTTCAGTACCAATCTCATTGCAATATGCAGGCTTCTCAAATCTATCAATAGTAATCTTGGGAGCTTCATCATCCCAGCTGATCTCAAACATGGATGCCATGGTGGCTAAGGCATCTGCCAACTGATTCTCTCTTCGTGGAATATGTTCAAAGGTAATCTCTTTAAAATGTGGGATCAAAGACAACACATGCTCTCTGTAAGGAATGAGGTTATCATACTTGGTATCCCAATCTCCTTTAATCTGACTTACTACCAGGGCTGAATCTCCATACACGTCAAGGAACTGAATCTTCATATCAATAGCAGCTTTAATACCCAGGATACATGCCTCATACTCAGCCATGTTATTGGTACAATAGAAAAAAAGTCTGGCAGTAATCGGGGTATGACAACCTTCAGGGGAACTAATCACAACACCAACACCATTACCAAGTGCATTAGAGGCACCATGAAAAACCATGGTCCATCGGGATCCTTGTTCAGGTCCGTCATATTGTCCAGGTTCTTTGGTAATAATCATAATGTCTTCATCAGGGAACTCAAAACTCATCGACTGATAATCATCTACTGCTTGGTGAGCCAAATGATCAGCCACAACACTTCCTTTAATAGCCTTCTGAGTAGTATACTGTATGTCATATTCTGTCAAGATCATTTGCCATCTTGCTATTCTTCCGGAGAGAGCAGGTTTCTCAAATATGTACTTGATTAGATCCATCTTCGAAATCAATAAGGTAGTATGAGTCAACATATATTGTCTTAGTCGACGAGCAGCCCATGCCAAAGCGCTGTAAGTTTTCTCGAGCAGTGAGTATCTTGTTTCACAGTCGGTAAACTTTTTGCTAAGGTAGTATATTGCCTGCTCTTTTCGACCAGACTCGTCATGTTGCCCCAACACACACCCCATTGAGTTGTCTAACACTGTTAAGTACATAATCAAGGGTCTTCCATCAACTGGTGGCATCAAAATTGGAGGTTCTAGCAGATATCTCTTGATTTCATCAAAGGCAGTCTGGCATTCATCATTCCATTCCATCACCTGGTCTTTCTTCAGCAACTTAAAGATTGGCTCACAGATGGCAGTTAATTGGGAAATAAATCTTGCAATGTAATTCAATCGTCCCAAGAAACCTCTAACCTCCTTCTCAGTACGGGGAGCTGGCATCTCTCGTATAGCTTTCACTTTTGCAGGATCTACTTCAATACCTTTACCACTGACAATGAAACCCAGGAGCCTTCCAGATCTAACTCCAAAAGTACACTTGTTTGGGTTCAATCTCAACTTGTATTTCTTCAATCTCTCAAACAACTTATGCAGATGATCAAGATGTTGCTCTTCATTCTGGGACCTGTCTATCATATCATCTACATATACCTCTATCTCATGATGAATCATATCGTGAAACAAAGCCACCATAGCACGCTGATATGTTACCCCTGCATTCTTCAAACCAAATGGCATCACCTTATAACAAAAAGTGCCCCATTGTGTAACAAATGTTGTCTTCTCCATATCTTCAGGTGCCATCTTGATTTGATTATAACCAGAGAAACCATCCATAAAAGAGAATACTTTATGTTGAGCAGTGTTGTCTACCAGAACATCAATATGAGGAAGTGGAAAGTCATCTTTGGGGCTGGCTTTGTTCAAATCTCTATAGTCCACACACATACGTACCTTACCATCTTTCTTAGGTACCGGTACCACATTTGCAACCCACTGAGGATAAGAAGTCACAGCTAAGAACCTTGCATCAAACTATTTCATTACCTCTGCTTTGATCTTCTCTGACATTTCAGGACGCATGCGACGAACCTTCTGCTTCTTTGGACGACAATCTTCTTTTACTGGTAAACGGTGAACCACAATGTCTGTATCCAACCCTGGCATATCTTCATAAGACCAAGCAAAGATCTCCACATAGTCATGTAACATCTGAATCAATCTGCTCTTGACACTATCCTCTAATTCAGCCCCTATCTTTACTTCTTTCCTGTTTTCTTCAGTTCCCAGATTCACAACTTCGACTGGCTCTTCATGTGGCTGTATGGCTTTCTCTTCTTGTTGTAACAACCTAGCAAGCTCTATAGGTACTTCACAATCGTCCTCATTTCCGTCTTTAGCTTGATAGATCGGATTCTCAAAATTATAATTGGCAATAGTAGAACTGTTATCAACAGGATCCAGAGTGGATGAGGATCTGCATTTTAGTGATGTGGGTGTGTGTAAGAACACATAGCTGATAAAACAAAAAATACAAGAAAAGAAAGACAAGGAACACAATATTTACGAAAATGAAACGTCCACTGATTTTTATTGAATGAAGTATGCAAATGAAATGACAGCCCGTAACAAGCACACCATTGTGCCCCGGGTAAGGCACAAGGCTTGAGAGTTTTAATTGTTCAAGAAATTACAAACTTAAAAGCAACAACACAGTAATAGTATTTACTCCTGACTAAAGGAGATAGGAATAACATCTTCAGCCTTCCAATTATTGAGCCCAACACCCACAGTAGGAAAAATCCAAGCATCCAAGTTGTAGTCTTCATCATAGTCACCCACAGCATTGATTTGATTCTTCATAATCCCCTGATTGGTAATACGAACAGCCTTCTGGGACTCTACAGTGAAACCCAAACCAAATTTGTCAGACTTGTAAGGAATTTCAGGAAGTTGACCCCAAATAGTACAACCACCTTCATCCACCACAGCTCTAGCATCTTTGAGGGAGGCCATTGTAGGAGGTACTCTGGTGACCACAGGAACTTTCTTGACAACAGGAGGAGCTTCATAATCATTAACAACCCAAGGAACCACTTCAAATGTCTGACACGGAGTTTCAACATATTCACCCTCCACTTCAAGATACTTAAAGGTGTTCACATGGCTAACAACATATCCTTCCTCTCCGTAGACAGTAACAACTTTTCCTTCCACCGGATATCTCAGCTTCTGATGTAGTGTAGAGGTTACAGCACCTACTCCATGGATCCAGGGACGCCCAAGCAAACAAGAATACGACGGACGAATATCCATGACATAAAAGGTGGAATTGAAAACCTGAGAACCAACTTTGATTGGGAGATCAATTTCTCCATGCACCACCCTTCTCGAACCATCAAAAGCCTTCACCACTATATTACTGGGCTTCAACACAGCATCTTCAGGACTCAGCTTATTCAAAACTTCTTTGGTCAACGCATTCAGAGAGGAACCATTGTCTATCAATACATGTGACAGGGTAGTGCCCCTGCATTCAATTGAGATATGCAGAGCCCTGTTATGATCCCTCTTGGCAGGAGTCAAATCAGCATCAGAGAAACCTAACCCATTATCATAGGTCAAGTGTGCAACACAATTCTCAAACTGGTCAACAGAAATTTCATTGGGTACATGAGCAGTCTTTAGAAACTTAATCAAGGCCTTGGCATGAGCCTCAGAACACAGTAATAAAGACAGCATAGAAATCTTGGAGGGAGTATGCCCCAACTGATCAACAATGTCATAATCACTCTTACGAATGATCTTCAATACTTCTTCCATCTGCTTAGCAAGATCATCAGCAGCTGGCACATCAGTAGGTATAGGTTCAATAACAGGACCTTTGCCCCGAGCATCAGTGGTGGAGGTAGCAGCTGGAGTAACTGCATTCTTGGAGGTGACTGGAGGAGAGAAGACTCTTCCGCTTCGTGTGATCTTACTAGATCCAACAATATTATCAACATCAACAGGCATATCAGCTAAGGGTTCCTGCTTAACACCATGGATATAAACATCAGACCCATAATGCCAAGGCACAGCTTTATCAGAAGTATACGGAATAGGACCAGGAGTGGTGATAACCATAGGAGCCATTCTAGCTTCAGCAACAATCTTCACAGGGCCTTCAGCAGTAATCTTGATTGGACCCTTATGAGTGATTTTAACAGGTCCCTTTGAAATAATTCTTACTGGTACTTTATCAACCATATCCACCTCTTCAATCTTCCTACCTTTAGTAATGTGATCCACCATACTCTCTACAGAAGATGGAGTCCTCTCAAATACTATGGTATATTTGTCCATGAGACGTTGAATTCCATCTCTCAATCTCCAGCAACTATCCGGCTTATAGGTACAATATAAACAATCTTCACGACAACCTGGAAAGAACCCAGCTTGTACTAACTTCTTCTTGATAACAGACAATGGTGTGGTCAACTCTGCAACTGAATAAATATGTAAATATTCATCAATGGCATTGACAGTCTTCTCATGATTTGGCATGGGAGCAGTAATCACATTTGGAGTACCCGGAGGGTTAAACTCAATTTCTCCAGCCTCAATCATATCTTGAATTTTGTTCTTCAGCACCCAGCAACTATTGGTATCATGTCCCTGGCAGTTTGAATGATATGCACATCGTGCATTAGGATTGTACCTGGGAGAGGTAACATTAGGATTCTGAGGAGCATCTTTCAAAGTGATAAGTTCATCCTTCAACAAGTGTTGCAATGCCTGAGCCATTGACATGTTGATCTTAGTGAACTGCCTTCTAGCCCTCTGTTGATTCCCCTGTGGCTGCTCTGGTGTTGTAGGAGTTGGATTTGAGATATGAACTGCACTCACAGACTGATGCCTTCTATTACGATCAGGTTGACCATAAACAACATTTGACTCTTTCTTCCCAGTGGGAGGCTTCTTTGCAGCACCTGATGAAGAAGCACCCACTTGGATCTTGCCACTCCTGATACCACTTTCTACACGCTCTCCTGTCATTATCAACTCAGTGAAGCCAGATGATGAGCTTCCAATGAGATGACTGTAAAATGGACCATTCAACGTACACATGAACATATCAACCAATTCCCTGTCAGTTAGAGGTGGTTGCACTCTTCCAGCCAAGTCTCTCCATTTTTGAGCATACTCCTTAAAACTTTCTTTAGCACCCATAGACATGCTTTGAAGTTGCATGTGAGTTGGAGCTAAATCAGCATTATATTGATACTGCTTATAGAAGGCTTCAACAAGATCATTCCAATCCCGGATGTTGACACTCTCCAACTGATAGTACCATTCCAATTGAGCTCCAGATAAGCTCTCTTGGAAGAAATGGATCCACAACTTCTTATCAGCAGTATGAGGTTGGATTCTCCTGACATAAGACCTCAGATGCAGCTTGGGACAAGAGACCCCATCATAAACAAAAAAAGTAGGCACCTTGAAACCAATGGGTATGACTACCCCAGATATCAGACTCAAATCTTCAAAATCTAGCCCGGAAGACTTCTGCAACTCCATAGCATCCATTCTATCCACCAGCATCTTGAACTTGTCCTCATTAGGCTCATGATAGTAATTAGCCTCAGAATCAGAGTCCCCCATAGTGTTGTGGAGACTGCCTCCCTCTTTCTCAGACTCTTCAGACTCATAATCTTCAACTGGTTCTTTGGTCTTGGCAAAACCTTTGAACCTTCTTCCCATGTTGATCAGGCCACCTTATCTTCTAGTCTTCTTAGTCTTCTTGGCCAGCAGTGTCTTCAATTCATCCTGCCCCTTGGACAGGTTCAGGATCAGCTCTTGGAACTGTGCATTTTTTGCCTGGAGATCCTTAACTGTTTGCTCAAGAGCCATTGCTAAAATAAACAGCGAGAAGATAAGAAACCTGTGTACAATTATAAACCTGTGATGCAATGATATGATATGTAAATGTATATGCAATGTTTTCAAGGACCGCAGGATTTAAATTTGCTTAAACAAACAAGAAGGTAAACTCTTTATTAGTAATAAACTTGTTTTGCCTCTAGGGCTTACAGAAAATGAAATGTAATAAATACAAGAGATGGCGTTTTAAGTCTCCCATGGACGTTTTCTCTTTGTGTTGAGGTATGAGTTGAGATTCCGTTCCTCGTGAAGTTGCTTCGTTAGTTCTAGGATTCTTTCTTGGTTTGCTTTGTAATGAGCCTCGAAAGTATCCCTTTGCTCCTTCAGTTGGATCCAGGATCTCTGCAGGTCTTCCATGTCAGTAGGCATGTCTGGGTGAAGGATGGTATAAGCAGTATCTCCTTCAGCAATAGGTTCCATGGTAACTGGCAGGATAGCAGGATATGGCATCATGAGAGTCTGAGCACGAGATCGCACCCATTTGAGATAAGCCTCCATAGGAATAGTGTACTTAGGCTCCAGAGTCTTGCTGTCAACCTTGTTTACTTTTCCCCATGCTCTTATGAATCTCTGACGGTAACCTTGAAGATCGTTGTCGTAGTCAAACACAATACCCTGAATCAACATGTCATGTGGACCATCACTCCGAGCATAACCAAACTGTCGTAAAGCTAGAGAAGGGTTGTAAGTAATGCCTCCTCTTATGCCTAGAAGTGGCACATTAGGAAACTCCCCACAACGGTCAATGATAGTGATATTCTCCATAGATCTGGAGCACCAATGGATATCTGAATGAGAGAGTGACATAATTCTTTTGGACCACCTGAACCCTTGCTCATTCTTCATTACTGAGCGAGGAAGGTGAGAAATAAACCACCTAGAAAGCAAAGGTATGCAACACATCAAAGTTCCTCTTGCCTTTGTAGTACGAGTACGAAGAGAGTGCAGAATGTCTCCAAGCAATGTAGGCACTGGATTGTGACTCAGGAATATGTTGATGGCATGAACGTCTATGAACTGATCTGGATTGGGGAACAACACTAAGCCATAAATCAGCAAGGCTAAGATCTCCTCAAAAGCATCATGACTCATAGCCTTCAAGAATACTTGAGCCTTCTCTATCAACACCTTGGCAAGAATACCCTTAACTCCGCTTCTCGTTTCTAGAACAATGTCAAACTTCTTCAGATGTAGAGCTGCAGCAATAACCTCAGGTTTAGGCTCTTTTTCCAAGCCTGAGAATGGTTTCTGATCAAGAACAGGTATGCCCAGAAGTTTGGAGAATTCCTCCATGGTAGGAACCAGCTGGTAGTCGGGGAATGTGAAGCAATGGTGCTTAGGGTCAAAGAACTGAAACAGGACACTCATCATGTCTTCATTGAACCCTGAGGTGACTAGATCCAATAGGTGACCATGTCTCTTGATGAACTGGGAATGATCAGACACTTGAGAAACCAACTCTTTAAGCTTAGCAGGTATGCCTACAAAGTTGATCCTGATGGTGTTTCTACGAGCAGAAGCCATGACCTGCAACAAAGAACAAAGATAAATCCTTTGGTCCTTGAAATGGTTAGTGAAAATGTTATGCTTATGATGCATGATGATGTCATGATGTTATGATCAATCACAAACATGTGGCACACACAAACAAGTCACACAATAGCCCTAGGTTTAAAGGCTTGCATGAGGTTCAAAGGTAAATACCCTCCCCTGAAGTTTAGTTGGTTCATCCTGTCTTACAAAAGTAACCATGTTCTAAGGGATCTCAATATCATTGATCCTTCACAAGGGTGGTTGTTCAGTAGGCAACTTACTTTCCAACCAAAACCCTCCAAGTTTAGGATCTCAATGAGTGTAGTATCGAGTATCAACCAACTTCAGTCTTCACCAAAGCCGGTTATCTCACTACTTTCTAAAGGCCAAGATGGGATAACTAGGGTTTTAAAAGTTAGTTAGTGTATTGACAACATATGGCAGCCTCATATTATCCTCAACTTGACTTAAGGAACATAAGCACCAACCAAGAAGTCACACTAACTATGGCCACCAGATCAACCATATCGGTATACGCCGTACAGTTTCCTTGGTCTATTGCCATTTACCTAAGGTACACTAGATCCGGGTTAGGATCTTTCACACATAAGAGCACCCAACAAGATAAGTATAAAGCAAACAAGGCAAACAATTTTAAAGTGATCTAATTCCTAAGGGTACCCTCTTTAATATTAAATCCCCAGCAGAGTCGCCAGTTCTGTAACACGGTGGGAGAACTGACTTTAGTTATGTTGCGGATAGCAAGAGTCGCCACCGACTTTTATTTTATCCAAAGGAAAGGCATAAAAGAACAGGAAAGACCTTTTAAAAGATTTTTGGGTCCGGGGGGTAGGTTATGTAAAGGGAAGGTGTTAGCACCCTTTACATCCATGGTTATCCATGGGCTCTTAGTTACTTAGCTCACTTTAAACTGTTTTTGAAATGTGAAGTATGTGAATAAAAATTTTCTTAAACTGTCTTTTCTGTTACTTAGCTCACTTTAAACTGTTACTTAGCACCCTTTACATCCATGGTTATCCATGGGCTCTTAGTTACTTAGCTCACTTTAAACTGTCTTTTCTGTTCTTGTATCCTTTAAATGGTAAGACTATCCCTATTATTAAGGAATAGGTAGTCATTACCTTGGATGTGAGGGACAAGTGAAGGGTCATCTGTTATTTAGGCAACTGTGGGGTGTATAAGTAATTCGAAGGGACTTATCATCTTTATTCGAAAGGGACAAGATCATTACGAAGGCAACATTCGAAAGGGACTTGATCTTTTATTTGTTAAGGGACTAGATGATGTGAAATTGAGGGACTTTGCTTTATACACCCTACTTGACCTTTTTGTAAGAGGCAACATGAGAGGTATCCTTATGGAAGTGAGATGGCGATCAAAGATCGACTTACGTGTGTGAGTGTACAATTTTAATATTTATCTTTTAAATTAGTGATCTAAATTGAATTTTATATACAAACATGTTTTTGCACTCCCTATTTACTAACCATAGCATAAAATAAATAATTAAGCATTACTACTAAATATTACATCCAAGGAATAATTACATAATAATAATAATTAAAGCAAAATAAATATAATTAGCAAAAATAATAAATAATAATAATTGGGTTAGTAGAAAAATAATAACAAAAATAATATAAAGTTAAATGGGGTTAGTAATAATAAAATATCATAAAAGAAAATAAACATAATGAATAATATAAACAAAATTATTAAAAGATCAATGAACAATTATTTTTTAAGATTTTAGAATAAAATATAAAAAATTATATACTAATTATTATAAAATTTTAAATTATATGCACATTATAAAAATTAAGTTAATTATAAACATATTATGAAAATAAAATTATAATTACAAAATTAAATTAGCAATTATTTTTAAACATATAATAAAAATTATTTACATACAAAATTAAATTATAAACAATTTATGTCATATTATCATATTAACAAAATTATATTAAAAGTTTTAATTTTAAACATTTATACAAAATTTAAATTATAAACAAATTATAGACCATATGCATATTATAAAGATAAGATTAATTATATTTACACAAATTAAGTTAATAATTTTATTTTTTTAAACATAATTTAAAATTATTTACATTATTAAGATTACATAATGATAATTTATAAATAAATAATATTAATAAAAATATAGAAATATAATTAACATTTATATAAACAATTAGGGTTTTAGAAAGATATATTTTTAGGGTTATAGTTTTAATTAGAATTAATAATAATAATGAACAAACAAAACAAATTAATGGAGAAAAAGAGGGAAAAAAAACTTACCTTGGCTGAGAATTGAACCCAGCCCCTTTGCTTTCACACTTCCAGCCAGTAAGACCAACCACTGGGCCAGCGCGCGCAGGTGATAAAGAGAGGGGTCTAATTGGTTTTGTTGTTTGTTCCTGAAAATATCATGAAAAAAATAAAAACAACACAAAAGGCCTGGGGGGAATCGAACCCAGGACCTTTACTCAATTCACAAACGCGTTTACCATTCCAGCCGGGAGGGCGCTTCTGTCAATAGCCTCATCACAATTCATAATATATTAAACCTGCTAATTAAATGAAAAAAAACAAGAAAAAGTGGTTTGGCCCAGGAATCAAACCAAGACCCTCAAGCAATACGCGCGCGTTCACAACCAACTGAGCCAACCATACAATTGTGAAACAATATCAAAACCAAAACAAAAAATATTATATCCAGTATTCAAAATCTGAAATTCGCGCCAGGACATCATCTTCTTCCTTGAATTTCCTGCGAAAATTGATACGATTTTTCCTGCGAAATTTCATGCGTGTTCATAAACCAGAAATTCTAGGTTTTTAAAACATCAAGCAAACAACAACATTAATGCAAATTGACAGTCCAGATCAATCATATGAAGTTTATACATCATAACCATGTTCTTAAAATTCATTTATCTCAAATAAATCGTGAATTCCCAATTTGAGAACTCTAACCCTAACAATGGTGGTTTTCGGTTTAGGGCATGGTTCTTCAATGTTCTTGCCCAGAAATCATCTAAACACCACAACAAACAAGATTAACAACACAAAAACAATTTATAATGGTTAAATGAATGAAATCAAAAATTGAAAAAAAAGTGATGAACATGAATTCGGTTTATGCAATGTGAGATGTTTTGGATGCAAATGATCATTGGGAATGATTCAATGATGTCCTATAAACATGTCTCAACCTTCAAATTGGTTCAAAAAGGCTTGAATTGTGAAATCCGAATTTGAGTTTTGGTGAGATTTTTGAAGATGCAAACTTACTCTTGGAGGCAGAATTTCGTGTCCAATGCATAGGGTTGTGTTGTGTACTTATAGTGGAATGGAAATAGGTCAAAACA
The DNA here is from genome assembly GCA_963966055.1 of Lathyrus aphaca. Classification (NCBI taxonomy): domain Eukaryota; kingdom Viridiplantae; phylum Streptophyta; class Magnoliopsida; order Fabales; family Fabaceae; genus Lathyrus; species Lathyrus aphaca. Next base: position 412,459,686 of record OZ014525.1, read on the forward strand.
ATTGATTGTTGTGTGGAAAATTTGATTGAAAAAGATTGAAAAAGATCAAGTCTTAAACTTCAAATATTTGAGAATTATACCTTTCTATTTCAAGCCAATCACCATGATTCTCATACCAATTTGATTTAAATCACTTTTATGACTTTCTAGAAACAAAATCCCATTTAAATATTTGACTTTTCTATTTTATTTTAATTTAAAATGATTTTAAATGAATAAAATCAAAATAAATAAAATAAAATAATAAAAAATCTGAATTTTTAGAGATTTGGGTCGTGCATGAAGTATTGGTATGGATTGGATCATCATATGGCAAGCCCATTTAGAAAAAATTGGTTTTAAACCTCCATTTTCTTCATAAACCAACCAAAAATTTCCCAACTTTGCAAGGGCACAAATCCTTCAATTTTAATTTTATGAGGGTGTTCTTGGACATTTTGGAAAGCTTGAAGAGTCCTCTAACCAACCCCACTGGTTTCATGTCCATATCATTTACCATTCTCAAGTTATGCCCTTTTGAAGTTGTTGACTTTTTGTTGACTTTCAAAAGGACCTATAATGTCTTAGCTCATACCTTCCAAATGAAGCATTTTTGGGCTTGGCTTGTGAGACACAAAGTTGTAGAGAATTCAATTTCCTTCAAAATGAGCTTTGGATGGAAAATTGGTGATGAAGCATGTGAAAGTTATGGCTGGTCAAAGTTCAGTTGACTTTTCCTGAGGAAACCCTAATTTAGAAACCCTTGATTCTTGATGATCTGAAATATCCTTGATGAATCATGATCAACCCTTGATCAAATGATGAATTTTACTTCATATACTTGATGTTGACAAAAAATCATGAAGTTTGACTTTGGTTTGACCTCAGTTGACCTCAGTTTGACTTTTTAATTGCTTTGACTGATTTTGACTTATCTGATCATCTGACTGAGCAAACCTTTGAGAAAAGTATTGAAACTTGTAATGGGGATTCTTAGACACATATAAGATGTTATGAAGCTCACTTGAAGTCTTGGAAGTCCATTTAGCCTGATTAAAGTCAAAACCCTAGTTTTGGATGCACTGCTTAGGAGAATGCCTTGTCTGAGGGAATTGTCAAACTTCTGACCAATTGTGAACTTTGTGAACCTTGTGAACCATCATAAGATGTCTTGTGAACCTTGTGAACCTCATAAGATGTCTTGTGAACCTTGTGAACCTCATGGGAGGTCTTGTGAACCTTGTGAACCTCATGAAAGGTCTTGTGAACCTTGTGAACCTCATAAAGTGTCTTGTAGACTTCATGAACCTCATGAAAGGTCTTGTAAGTATTGTGAACCTTGTGAACCTCTTAGCACACAAAGTCTTGTATTGTGAGGGCAAATTTTGGGGTGCAACAGCAAGTTCGCGTACGGAGCGTAGGAGATGAGAAAAGAAAATCCCGAAGGAGAGACGCTTATTGTTTGTTTGTGTTTTTTATGAATTTTTTATTGGTGTAGCACAAGAGAATGAATTCAAACTCTTTTCCATGGAATGTGTACTTGTTACTACATTCCAAGATGGAATAATAGAACAAGCACACCAAGTAAGGAGAACTTATCCAAGACATGTTTTCAAAGGCAAGAGCCTAAAATCATTGACTTGTTGAATTTATTAGGTGCTTTAGTGATTAAAAAAGAAGAAGTATTTTTTAGGTTTTTTATTTTATGAAGATGACTTCATGATCCGACTTATGCATCATGCTAGACAAATGCACTATTCCAAGATGGAATGAATACATATGCCCCATGGAATAAGGCTATTACACAAGAAGTCACTTCCTTCTTTATTAATTTCTTATAGATTTTTTTGTTTGAGATGAGAAGAGAAAGAACCAAAGGAGTAAAAGGCAAAAGTCTAATGGGGAGAAAGACTAAACCTAATTTTAGCATGCAAAAAAGATGGTCCTAAGGTTAGTGAGGTTTCAACTATCCTAAGAGAAAAGAAGAACCAAAAAGGAGCAATATGAAGAGGATGAAAGAGCTAGCAAGCAACTTACTCCTCTAAAGGAGATAAGTTGCTCCTAAAGGGGGAAGAAAATAGTTGCCCCACATGATGGCCTAAGCCACATCAAACCACAAAGAGAAAGCAACTTAAAAGGGAAAGGGGAAAATATGAAATGTGGATAAACATCCACACTTCTCTTACCATGATCCCCTGTAAGTGTTAGCAAAATCCAGCACATGTTCATCAACACAATCATGGAATTATCATGCTCAAAGTTCTAGAAAACCAAGTTAAACAAACATGCCAAGCTTTGTGCATACAAGCATTTACGTGTCGAGAACATGAAGGCATGCATCAACCAGCAAGAAAATCACCCTAAACAATCATATTCAATGATCATACAATGATCCATGGCAATTAAAACATGTAAGGGGATCAAACAAGCTCAAAATAGCTCAAAAACATCATTCTGCTTCAGTGTTAACCGGTTAACCAAAGCGTTAACCGGTTAACCATGCCAAACCTGCAGAAAACAGCACAGAAAACAAATGCATTAACTGGTTAACCAAAGCATTAACCAGTTAACACTGTCAAAACAACAACAATTCCTGCAGAAAATCAGCTTAAAACCAGCTTATCCAAATAATCACACACCAGACCAGCAATCAAGTATGCATGAAATAAATGAATTAATTCACGTTAATTAACAACTTTAAGCTCATGAACATTAGCACACAGATCTGGTTACAAATCAACCAATCAATTCAAGCAACACAAGCAAATACACAAGCACATGGTGGATCTAAAGCATAAGCATGCAAATAAGCTAAAACAGAACTACATCTGAATTAAACCAACCTACAAAGCCGATGTATGCTTTGGTATTTGTTGTTTGAACTTGAAAGGAGAGATCTCGCGGAAAACTTTGAAGATCCGGTGCTAAGCTTCACACTCCATGCAAAATAAATGCAAGCAAAAGGTCTTGATGCAGAATTTTGACTCCAAAATCACTTCTAAACTCCAAACCAGATCTGATCCAAGTAGTAAACCACAAAAATGATGCAAAGAAGCTATGGATGGAGGTCTAGTTCTAAGATCTACACACTTTAATGCAAAGTTATGTGATCTTCAAAGAGGAACTCTTAGTGAATTTGGAAAATGTGGGAGAGAAAATGAGAGAATGGTGAGAGAAGAGAGTGAAAATTTAGAATGAAGAGTGAAAAATGAGAGAGCCCCCCTTGGTTTGGAGAGAAATGGATTAAATATGGTTTAGGTTTGGAGCCCAAAATTTAGGTTTGGGATCCAAAAAATATGGTTTGGGAAAGTGATTAGGATCTAGCATTGGAATTAGGCTTGGATTAATGCTCTAGATCCTTCTCCATAATTCAAATGAATAAAAATTGAAAAATTGAAAAATTGGAGAATAGGAGCAAAAAAAAACATGCTGAATTTTGCTGCTGGAATTCAAAATTCACAGCCGTTAACCGGTTAACCAAAGCGTTAACCGGTTACGCCAGTAAATTTTGAATTCTCCCTCCTTTTGGTGGGAAACCTCCATAATAACACGACGCCAACCGTTTGATCTGATTTTGACCTTCACTCTTTTTTTAAGGTTTTGACGAACCCTCTTCACAAATCTTGCGTAGATAACTGGTCTCTGAGACAGACGAACCTCCTTCGGATAAACCTAATATGCCAGGACCGGTAACCATTTCGAAGTTTAATCCCACCGTCAGGACTTCAAACCTTCTAAACACAGACGAGCATTGGATGATCATCAAAAGAACACAGACGAGTGCCATAAGGCAATGATACAAACAAATATCAGACGATGATCTAAGAAACGTGAACGCATGCTTCAGGCGACGATACAGATGAATATACACCACTGATATATACGAATACCAGAAATCCAACACAGACGAGCATTTGGAGTAGCAATATAGACGCGTACCAGAGTGATTATCAAATCAGTACATATGGGTATAAGCTAACACAGACGAGTGTGAGGGAATGCAGACGAGCAACAATCAGATATCAAACACATACGAGTGTTGGGGAGTGCAGACGAGCATCAAACAAATTCAAACAAAAACGAGTGATGGGGTGTGCATACGAGCAACAAACAGATGTCAAGAACAGACGGGTGCCAGGGAATGCAGACGAGCATCAAGCAGGTTTCAAACACGGACGGGTGTTGAGGAGTGCATACGAGCATCAGATGAGCATCAAACACGGACGAGTGTTGAATTGCAGACGAGCATCAAAAAGGCGCGAACACAGGCGACTGCTGGGGAAAGCATACGAGCCTCAGATGAGTATTAAACACATATGGGTGCGGAGAAATGCATATGAGCATCAACAAAGTGTGAATCAAAGACGAGTGTTGGGGCAATGCGGACGAGAAACAACATCTAACACACACAGGTGACTGCTGGAAAGTGCAGACGAGCAACCAACAGATATCAAATACGGACGGGTGTTGAGAAATGCATACGAGCATCAACAAAGTGGAAAGAAACACAACTCTTCCGGGGAGAATCAAATGCAGAATAATTCACAAACGAGCGAGTGCTAGGAATGAAGACAAGCAAAATAAGAGCCTAGACGCATGCCGGGAAATGCATATGAGCATCAAATGAATTGCCCTGATTGGCAATAATAATCCTGACTCTGCAGGGGAACCTGGTCAAGAGGCTTTGACGATGCTTACTCTGACTGGGGAGATGAATAATTGTTGGCATCATTACAAAGCCAAAAAATAAATTGGCGACTTCTCTGGGGAATACTTCAACGATGGGAGCAAGTCCCAAACATGAACTTTACGGGGATAATCATCTTCAGGCTCGGCTGAGGAAGAGGCTTGGTCAAGACTCCGGCTGGGGAGAGAATTCTTAAAATTTCCACTCTGTGGGGAAATCAGGTGCACATCTACTCGCTGGGGAGGACTTCACTTGTGGAAAAAGGATCCGCTTGAGGATGACAGCTTTTCAATTAGCCTTGGAATTCTGCTGGGGAAACCATGTCTTTCTTGTGAAGAACAACCACCGCTTGGGGAGGACACCATCTCTAATTAGATTTGAAATTCTGCTAGGGGTTCCAATTTCCATAGCTCAGCTGGGGAGCATTCTCTACTTGGGGAAGTGCAACATCGCCCTGCAAAACTTGCAACAACAGTATACACACAGGTGCCCCGAGGATTTGCATGGTATGATTTGTTCATCCATTGTCACCCGACACCCAAAGATAATTTTAACTGTTTCCCTGCAATGTCAATTTTTTCCAGAAAAATCAACATGTTTTATATGTAATGCTCTTTTTTCTTTTTGCCAAAAATTCAGGACATTTTTGCAAACAAAGTAAACACAACACCACGACTTTTGACTGAATATTCATTCATTGAATGGCCCCTGAATAGGAAAAGTTTTACATCAGGAAGTAACTACCTGGAAAGAGGTAGCCACCGTAAAATTGAGAAAATAAACTATCCTAATGGCAATGTACACGACATTCCAATGAGTTTCCTTCCTGCCATGACCAGTATGTCTTCAAGACTTTCTGTTCTTGCCTTTGCTTTCTGAAGAAGATGAGGGGACTGATTCCTATCCTTCTGATATTGTCAGACTGTGTGAAACGTTGATTTGGTTCAGATTACCCGGATCGCAGTTGTTCGCTTATTCCCTTGTTTTGCGTGGATCGCCCTTTCGGGTTTTCAATCCACCGGGATACCATTTTTTTGCCTGAGCCATCCAATGTGGCTTTTCAGCTCAGCGGGTGTACACATTTTTTTATTATTTCCTTAACTTTTGCCTGAGCTTTTTATTCTGTTTTAGCTCGCCGGGATGCCCTTTTCTTGCCTGGATTTTAATTCTATTTTTGTGTCCAGCGGGTCTTTTATGCGAAGTATTTTTTAACTGCGTCTGAGTTAATAGGAGACTGGAAATCTTCTCCATCCATAGTAGTGAGCATCAGTGTCCCACCTGAGAAAAGTTTCTTTACTATGAATGGGCCTTCGTAGTTTAGGGTTCACTTGCCCCTGTGATCTGAACCTGGAGGAATGATCCTCTTGAGTACAAGCTCACATACTCGGTACTCTCGAGTACGTACTCATTGGTCGAATGTTCGCTTCATTCTCCTCTGATAAAGCTGACCATGACAGATAGCCGCTAATCTCTTTTCCTCAATTAGGCACAACTGATTATATCGAGCACGTACCCACTCAGCCTCATAAAGCTTCACATCCATCATCACATGCAATGAAGGAATTTCTGCCTCAACAGGCCAGACTGCCTCCATGCCATACACCAAGGAGAAGGGAGTTGCCCTGGTTGACGTCCTGACTGACGTTCGATACCCATGCAGCGCAAATGGTAACATCTCATGCCAATCTTTGTAAGTGATCACCATCATTTGCACAATATTCTTAATATTCTTGTTAGCTTCCTCTACCGCGTCATTCATCTTTGGTCGGTAAGGAGAAGAATTGTGATGCTGAATCTTGAAGTCCCGACACAGCTCTGCCATCATCTTGTTGTTTAAGTTGGAACCATTATCAGTAATGATTCGATCGGGCACTCCGTATCTGCAAATGATGTCTCTCTTTAGAAATATGGCTACCACTTGGCGAGTGACATTGGCGTAAGATGCTGCTTCAACCCACTTGGTGAAATAATCAATCGCAACCAAGATGAAACGATGATCGTTTGAAGCAGTAGGCTATATCTTCCCGATCATGTCAATGCCCCACATAGAAAAAGGGCCAAGGAGATGACATGACGTTGAGAGGGCTTGGAGGAACATGCACCTTGTCTGCATATATCTGGCACTTGTGGCACTTACGGGCATACGAACAACAGTCTGCATCCATTGTTAACCAATTGTACCCTGATCTCAACAATTTCTTAGCCATTGAATGCCCTCCTTCACGAGTACCGAAAGATCCCTCGTGGACTTCCTGCACTAACAAGTCTGCTTTGTGTCTATCCACGCATCTGAGCAAGACCATGTCAAAGTTCCTCTTATACAGAACTCCGTCTGCATTCAAGAAGAAACTAGCAGCAAGTCGTCTCAAGGTCTTCTTTGTAAATACCCCAAATTTGCCCTCACCCATTCACACCATGGCTTGTGATCATCTCATATGCATAAATACAATCATATCATCTCATATCTCATTTTTGATTCACTGCATTGGTTCTGAGTCATTTGCATCTAGGGTTTGTGATCTGAGCAATCCCAAAGCATCTTGAGCCACTCCAAAAGCAACCAATCAATTCAAAGGGGTCTACATGTGTTCAAGCATCATATTACATCCTCACAAAGTCAAAGATGCAAAGGAATCACAGGAACTAGGGTTTGAGTGGATGCAGAGCCAGGAAGAACTGCACAGTTGACCTAAAATTAGGGTTTTGGTTTCAGAGGCCATAATTCCAAATTTTTTGGTCATTCTTGTTTCCATTGGTCTCTATATGGTATAGGGAGTATGCATATCAATTTTCATGAAGAAATTCCATGGGGAAGTCATCTGATCAAGGGTTGACTTTTCAGACAAGTCAGTGTAAAATCAGGGCATCTGAGGCCCCCAATGACCCAACCAATGGTTGATCTTCATCATTTTGAGTGTATATGATCTTTATTTGATCATGGAAGAAGGTTGAAGTTCATAAAGATCAAGAATTTAGGGTTTTTGCAAATGTTGACTTTTTGGGCATAGTTGACTTTTCAAGAATGCATCATTTTAGGTCATTTTTCAAGCCTTGATTCTTGATCCAAAAAGGCTTCAAATGAGAAAACTTTGGTCATGAAAGTTGTAGATCTCATCTTTCCCTTTTCAAAAAGTACAAGAACATGATCAAACTCTTCTTGAATCAAAGGTTATGGCAATGCAAAGTTGGCTAAAATCATTGATTTTCAAGGCATGCCCTAAGTGAGAATTTTGCAAAATCTTGGACCAATGCATATTGCAGCCTCTAATTCATTTCAAACCAGCACATAAACTTTATCTAAGTCCTAAAAATCAGAAATGAACTAAGAATGCCCATGGTTTCATGTTTGGTTGGACAAAGAATCACATGTGAACCAAGGTTACAACAACTTGCAAAACCACTCATAACATTTTACCAACTTGCTGCCTTGAATGCTGGACCAAGCCTAGCCTTTCCCTTCACTTTGCTGCGCAGCCCATGCCCATTGTACTTGCCTAGAGTCAAGCCATACTTGCCTTACACAAAAGTTGACCTTTATGCAAAAGCAAACATCCCAATCACCACAGGCCATGTCACATCTTCTGGCCACTTGGATTAAAATAACATATCATTTTGCAAGCCATTCCATGTACTAAGCAAGGCTGAAACACTCTACACAATGACATTCACAAAAACACACCACATTGCATTTGTCTTCGAATCTGCCTCCACAGCCACAAAACACTCAAGCCAACTTCACCATTCAACTCACCTTGCTCCATAGACCACAAAGCACCAAGAACCCAAGCCTGAAACAACCAGAATACTCCATAGCCATTGCTCACCCTCAGCCTGCATTTCTCTTCGAAACTCTCATCACAGCTTGCAAACATCCAAACAAACACCACAGACCTTCTCCATTCACCCTCAGGATCACAAATAACCCCTCACCATGACCTGAAAGTGCCTGAAACACCATTGCCATTTCTGATCAAGCTTGAGCAGAAGCTGTCGAATCTCATTATCCAGCCAACTTAAACTCTCATTGAGCATTCAAACATCATCTGGGGACCAAGTGGAGCAGATTGCACAAGGAGAAGTGGCCTGAAAGTCCTCAAGTTGAAAGCTCCAAATCTCAGGTAGCTCGAAATTATTTTTTCCAGAAATCATTTTTCTTGTTACAAACTTGTTCTATGTGATTCACTGATCATCCTGATATCATTGGTTTCGAAAATGGCTTTGATTTGAGAGTTTAATTTGTCTCTGAAACCTGCGTGCCCTAGAACTTGTTCTCTTCGATTCAGCTTGTTTAGGAAGAAGAAATTTGTTTTAGGATAGGGGTTTGATTCGTGAGGATGTGAGGATCATTTCCCAGTTTTTAGTTTTCATTTTTGATACGTTTTTAGGGAGTTTGAGGTTCCTCAGGGAGGGAGCTGGCCGGAGAAGACGACCGGAAGTCTTCTCCGGCAGCCTGAGAGTAATTAGGGCTAATGGTCATTAATTAGTGAACTTCAAACCTGGGCCCTTGGATGGTGTTTCCCGCGCGCCAGTGAATGGTCAGGATCATTTCATTTGCCCTAATCCACTTAATTAATTTTAATTAATTCATAATTAACTTAATTTGGTCAGATTGCATCCCCACCCTCCATTCACGCGCCAGTCAACCAGTTCAAATCCAGATTGCATCTCAGCCATCCTTTCCTTTGACTTTTGTTTTTATTTGATTTTAATTCATTTTTATTTCATTTAACTTGCATAATTAATTTAAAATAGCAAAAAATACATAAAAATTATGAAACTTTTTCCTAAAAGTTTTATTAATTTTTATGACACAAAAACATTTTTATTTTATTTCTTATCATTAAAAAAGTATTTTTTAAATATTTAAAAGATTATTTTTAATTGATTAATGGGAATTAATTAATAAAAAATACTTTTAGGTATTTAAAAATTACAAAAAAATTCATGAAATGTTCTAAGACATTTAGAAACATTGTCCAACCTTCAAACCAAATTTCTTTTTTGATCTTGATGCATTTTAAGAATTTTTCATTGAATTAAATCATTTTTTATGCATTATTTTGATCATGGATTCAAAAATTCATTTCTGCCTATCTAGGAAGAGTTGGACATTGGTTCTTCTTGCATTGTGTTGTGTTTAGCATATAGTTTCTAAGATAAAATGGCCATGACTTGATCTTGCATTTTCCAATTGTTTGGCATTTCTTTTGTTAAGAACCCTAAAAAACCCTAATAACTTAGAAAAGTCATATCTTGAGATTGGTTGAGAGTTGAGACCTCCCCTTTGGACCTTGGTTTAGTATAGGTTTAGGGTTTCTTTGAGTGGCATTTTCCATTTTTTATCTTAGGGTTTGCTTCTGTTTTGGGTTTTTGTTTGTTGTTTGATTCATAAACCCTAATTTGGGCTTTCCCTTGCATCCCTCTTGCATTCTCTTGCATAACATGACTTGTCTTTGCATTTTGTGCATGCCTATGATTCATTTGACATCTCAAGACATATAGAAAGCATGTTTGATCATTGCATTGCATATTTGCCATGCCATTTGTTTTGTATGCTTCATAACTTTCCATGATTGTTCATGCTCCTTAACTTGCATCATTTACATCCATGATCTTGTATGAGCATCTCCATGCCTTGCCTCATGTTCATAGCACCTCATAGCATCATTTTCATCATCAATATGCTTCTGGTTTGGTCTAGCATCATACCATTTCATCCCATCTAGCATTGCATTGCATTTCTTTCTAACATTTCAGGTGGTAAGTAAACTTGAGAAGTGAATTTGCCTTCACTTCTCATAACTTTTCTTCTCATCTCTCTTGCATACATTGCTGCATTCCTATATGTGTTTGAGATTGAGCTTGCTCATTCTTGTTCTTCCCACTTTCTTTCTTCAAGTGACTTGACTTCTTGAATGAAGCAAGTCACTTTGCTTCTCTTGATCTTGTTCATCTGCTTCCTGGTGGCTCCTCTGAAGATTGTTCTTGAAAACCTCACAAACCTTAGGATCAACCAAGCATGACAATGAATTAGGGTTTTGATTAGTCTCCCCTCCTATTTTTACCTTTGTGTCTCTCTTTGAGTCCTCTCTTCTCACCTCATAATCAGGGACTAAACCCTAAAGGCTTTAAGACTTTGTGATTAAGCTTATGCCTGCATCCTTCTCTTAGGATGGAGTGTATAACTTTAATCCTAAGTGTTGAACCATTTATGTGTTTAAATCCTTTAATCAATCCATTTAATAATTATCAAGACATCACACTTGTAACTTGGGCCTTGCATTAGGGTTCTAATTCTTCCTTAAGTGGTTAAGAAGGACTAACCCTAGTGTTAATGGACAAGTCCCCCTCAAGTTGTCTTACAAATCATAAAAATCACTTCATCACCATATCATTAAATAAAATCCACTTAATCAAAGGCTTGTTTTGTCATGGGTTTAATCCCTAATCATGGATTAAGTTGAGGAGCTTTCCTCAGCTTAAACATTCTCATCTATCATCCTTCTTTTAGGATGGTGTAATGAGTCTGTTTAATCCCTGATCAGGGCTTAACCTCATTACTCAACACTAAACAAAAACCACAAAAACATCTAAATAATCACAAGTAGGTTAATGATCTTAATCCTGCATCAAAGGTGATTAAGTGTGAGAATCTGACTTCACACTTAAGGTATTCTCATTACCCCTAATCAGAGGGATGATGTGATGAGTTCACTAAATCCATTGGTTTAGACTTAAGCTCATTAACTTATGACAAAAATCCAAAAAAAAGCAATAAAAGACTGAAAACACAAAAACAAACAATAATCGTCTCCTCCGGGATTCTTTTCTCATCTCATTCACTCATAAACGAGAGCTCGCTTCTTCCGTCTAATGCAAGACAGTCAGCACCTGAGCCAGACAGGTCATACACTTGAGCATAGACAAGCAAGCAGTTCACAAGTCAATTCATCTTTCAGTCTCTTTGGGTCGAACTACGGTGTTCTGACTTCCTCATTGCACGAGAGGATACGTAGGCATAACTTAACAGTTATCGAACAAAAGTCTCTGTATATTCCCCCTCCTTCCAGCTTCATTCTTTAGCCTCATGATCTTGAGCATTTCACTCCTGCCCTCACACTGACACTGTATACATATCACACATCACTTTCTTTTACACTGACACCTGTACATTCTTTTCCAGCTATTTTACACACAGATTGCACTGACACTACCCCTTTAAAACACAAATCTTTTAAGCGTGGATCCCGTCGAGTACGGCGGACAATCTGGGTGCTAATACCTTCCCAGGTTGTAACCAACCCCCTTTCTCAGTCTCTCTGGTTCGCAAACCGTCTTATCCATGTCTTTCTAGGTCTATGCAGCATTGCCTTTCCTCCGGGATAAAAATGCCTAGCTGGCGACTCTATTCATCTCCAGTGAGTTCACGGCTGTGTGTTCTCATTGTCCCTCTCGCCGACCGTTCGCGTCTGTACCCTTATCTGACCCTGTGTCACTTATCGGGAGCGACAGCTTGGCGACTCTGCTGGGGACTCTTATACTGCAACCAGGGCTTCTGGTTCTTTTTGTGGGTTCCTCCTAGCGCTTGTTTGATTTGTGTTTACTGGGGTGTTATGTGCTTGTATTTATTTTTGTTTATTGCTTTATGTACAGTTACTTTACTGCTTTCTTTTTTGCATTTATTTATATCATACTGTCATTGCTGCTGGCTGGATCTGGTTGTTTGCCTTGGTGGGTGGGTGATTCATTGAGAGTTAAGGTCCTATACCTGGGACCTGAGTGACACCTAGGCTAGAGTGAATCATATTCTTTCCCATTCCATTTCGGTCTGGTGCGGGAATATGAAACACGGTTCAGATATGGGTTTCTTCTTGAGAACTCTGTGTTGCAGATTTCCTGCAATGCTAGGGCTATCTGGGAAGCCTGCTAAGTCTGGATGACCTTTTAGTATTGACCTTCAGAAACTGAGGTGAATTAGAGGAGGAATTGTTATGGTTATTGTAAACACTGTACCTCCGGGTTAGAAGTGTTTACACTTCTCATAACTGATCCAAGTCTGAGGATCCTTGTTCTAGATCATCACCTGTGAGGGGGTTGGGCTGTTTACAGGTTTGCAGGTACCTTGACCTCAGAATACCCTGTTACTTTGACTTTGTTAAGAATACTCCATGTTGGACAGTTCTTGTGATTCTAAAACCTTGGACTTGTGGCTCTTTATTTGAGTCCCCCACCCTGGTTACTGGATTTTTAGACCTCCATCTGGGATTCTTGAACACACATGGACTTATATCAGGGCATTTTGATCAGATCCAGCTCAGGCACAAACCCTTTGCATATCATTTGCATACATAACCATTGCATCATATTAACATTTGCTTATTTGTGTTTCAGGGAATCCATTTTCATCTGGTTTTGGTTTTGACCCCATCTGCATTACTGACCTATCTCCACCAGCACTTGCTTCAGCTTGTCAGCCATATACTTCAGTTACTTGCACTAGCCAGCCAGTGGCCCACTCCTCAGCATCTTCATCAGCACTCTACTCAGTCTTCAGCATCATGGCTCCAAAGAAAAGCAACATCACCTATCATTTCTTCCAACCAGACTTATCAGACATCAGGAGGATCCAAACCCTGATCACTCCAGAGCACATACCTTTGTTCAGGGAGCATTATGGGGATATACTTGACTTGGTCATGGATCTGGACCCATCCCAGAGGAGTTTGATCCACACCTGCATTCAGTTTTATGACCCCCCATTGAGATGTTTCACCTTTCAAGACTTTCAGTTGGGGCCTCTTTTAGAAGAATACTCATCTTTGATTGGTTTGCCTATCAAGAGGGAAATCCCTTTCAACCCTGAAATGGTCTTTCCCAGCAATGGAGAGGTGGCAAAAGCTCTGCACCTGGAACCTGCTTTGATTGAGCAGCATATGACCTCTAAAGCTGGGATCCCTGGTTTTCATCTTGACTTCCTGATTTCCCAAGCTAGTCTGAAGGCCTCCCTGGGGGAATGGAGAGCTGTTTGTGCTCTGTTGGCCTTAAGTGTATATGGAATTGTGTTGTTTGCAGATGAGCCTCGATTCATTAGCAAGAATGCAATCCATTTGCTCATCCTGAAGAACCCAGTGCCAACTTTGCTAGGAGATCTCTATTACTCAGTGCACCAGAAGAATGAGAAGCAGAGGGGAAGGCTAGTGAGGTGTTGTGCTCCATTATTCCATGCTTGGCTTCTTAAGCATCTACCCAGGACAGATACATTTCTCAATCCTCATCAGCAGAGCAACTGGGCTAAGAGGCTTACTACCCTAACTTCAGCAGATATCAGATGGTGTGCTCAAAGCACCAAAGGCAGGGATATCATCACCAGCTGTGGACATTTTCCTAGTGTGCCTTTGATAGGAGTTAAGGGCAGTATTAATTACAATCCTCTGCTGTTCAGAAGGCAACTAGGCTATGCACTGGTCCATGCTCCTAAGGCACAGGACTTGGTGGAGACTCTCTATTGTGAGAACAAGATTAGTTTGGCTGCTGCTAGGCAGGCTGCCTGGGCCTGGGATAATGTTCAAACCAAGGGAGTCACCATTCTGGGGAAGTGCAATAATGTGGCATCAGCACAATATTATGAGTGGTCCCATGCCAGGGCCCAATTCTCTGGAATGCCCTTCACCATAGAAGACATGCCTGAGTCATCTTCAGCACCACCCCCTGCCACTATCAGTTTGGAGGAGTTTGAGAGCTTGAAGGAAAGGAATGAGAAGCTAACCCAGGCTTTGCAGAAGACCCTCCGGGAGAGGAGTGAAGGTATGAGGGAGATTGAGAGATTGGAGAAGTTGAGAGTGGAGCATTTGACTAAGATTAAAAAGTCTGGGGATTATATCAACAAGTCTAAAGCTGGTGAACAAATTCTGAAGAACGCTTGCAAAGAAGCCCAGTTCCAAAGAGCAAGGACAAACTTGTATTTGAAAGAGAGTCAGGCCAGGTGGGTCCGGATCACTGAGGCCCGTACTCTAGAAGACAAGAGAGTTCAGGACAAGATGGAGCAGATGGAAAAAGCCCTGGCAGCAGCCCAGAAGGAAATATCAGAGTTAGAAATCAGAGCTGGAGTGAAGAGGTCTAAGGACCAAAGTCAGAACAAGAGGTTGACTGCAGCTGTTGCAACGAGAAACCTTCTCATCAGAGGTCTCACGGAGCGTCCGGCTGATCCTGTGACCGAAGCACTTCTTAAGGAAGTTCGTGAGGATGAGTTTGGCCTTGGGGTTTGATCATTTGCTTGTTTTTATTCCTTTTCATGTACTTTTTGCTTGTTGTGATGTATTTTGACCCCTTTGAGGGCTTGTGTTGTAAAAAAGAACAAATTGTATTACTTCACCTTCTGTAATATATTTGTGTTAGTTTCCATCTGGGTTACTTCAAAAGCAACTTCAACAGCATCATCTTCAAGGGTCTGGAAGGGTCAAAACTGAAGGCCAAACCGGATACCTTGAGAACAAATAAGCATAACTGCATTGCATGCTAACCTTTTTTTTGTTTTGTAGGGTTTTGTTTTGTTGTTACTAACCTCTGTTGTGATATTCAGGAATTATTGCTCGCCGCCGGGTATTTCCTCTCAACAGGCCACACAGGTACCCAACTAGAAACAACCTTCCGGGCATCCAGATGGACCAGATGCAGCAGGACCTTACGGAGGTCAGAAACCAGATGGCCAACGAAAGGTTGGAGATGAGAACGCAGATAACACAGTTCATGGAAGTGATGAACAATTTAGCTCAAAGCCAGGAGAGGCTCAGAGCTTTGGTAGAAGGGAGGAATCAAGAGGAGCCCCATGTGGGGACTGCTGGCACAAGTAACAATGAACGGGTGCAACCCCATGTTAACCCTCCTGTGTTTGGCCCACATCTACATCCTGAGATTAATATTCCTGCAAACGTTCAGGGGACAGCCGCAGCAGCCAGGGTACTTCAAGAAGACCCTCAAGAAGACCAGTTCACAGTAATGGGTGCTGGGGAAGAGGCTTATGATAGAAGATTGGATGAAATAGCTGTGAAGTTGAGGTCCTTAGAATCTCAAAACTCTTTGGGCTTCGACGTTATGGACATGGGTTTGGTAGACGGGGTCAGGATCCCCCATAAGTTCAAGCCTCCTTGTTTCGAAAAGTATAATGGGACTTCATGCCCCCGGACTCATCTACAATCATTTCTGGGAAGGCTGAAGGCCTATACAATGGATGAGAAATTGTGGATGTTCTACTTTGAGGATAGCTTGACTGGAGCTTCGAGGGAGTGGTATTCCCATTTGACAAGGGCAACTGTGAGATGCTGGAAGGACCTGGCAGAGGCCTTCATTAGACAGTATCAATACAATTTGGATATGGCACCCAACAGGACTCTCCTAATGGGAATGTCACAGTCGTCAAGGGAAAGTTTCCGAGAATATGCCCAGAGATGGAGGCAATTGGCTGCTGCCGTTCAACCACCTATGTCTGAACGGGAAATGGCAGATATGTTCATGAACACCCTTCAGGGAACATATATTGACAGGTTGGCTGCTTTCTCTTCTACTAGCTTTGCAGATGTTGTCATAGCTGGGGAGAGAATTGAAAGCCTGTTAAAAATGGGAAAGATCTCAGACAACGGTGCAAGCTCGTCCAGTAGTACACGAAAGCCTTTTGCAGGCCCAAGAAGAACTGGCGAGACCAATGCCATCCACACCAACAGGGGTAGGCCCCAATATGTTCAAAGGTCAATAGCAGCAGTCACCATTCCTGCTCCAGCTCGTCCTCAGCCAGTCTATCAACCTCCTCAGCAAAACTATCAACAACAGCCTCAGTACCATCAGCAAAATCAGTATCCTCCAAGGAATTACAACAACAGCAACACCAACAACAACAATCAACAGAGGCCATTCCAACAGAGGCCATCCCAAGCTAACCGAGTGATCGACCCGATCCCAATGCCGTATGCTGCCTTGTTGCCACAGCTTCTGAAACTCAACCTAGTTGAGCTAAGAACGTTGGCACCGCCGGATCCCAACAGTCTACCAAGAAACTATGACTCTAATGCTAGGTGTGCTTTTCATTCAAACGCACCTGGTCACAGTACAGAAAAATGCAGGGCTCTGCATATGAAGGTACAAGACTTGGTAGACTCCAAGGCTCTGAATTTTGCACCTCCGCCCAATGTCAATAAAAACCCTATGCCAAACCATGGTGGTCCCCGAATTAACGCTATTGAAGAAGACAGACCGTCTTATTTAATAACCAGTGTGGATCAGATCAGGACACCATTGGTGGAAATCAAAGCTCAACTCCGCGAAAACCAAATATTTCCGGGGTGTGAACTAGGTTGTCCCTATTGCAATATTTCATGGAATGGGTGTGAGGACCTGAGGAATGGCATTGACAGCCTTATTCAGAGTGGCCTGCTACAGATCACTACATCATTCCCGACAAACCCAACAACTTCATCAGCAACGGTTCCAGAACCTCCTACAACTGCAGCAACTATTGTTCCCGACAATTCACCAGCAACATCAACAAGTACTTCGTCTGTCCTCCCAAATGATCAGTTTTCAACAGTTTCTCCTGCTACAACTTCAGCTTCATTCCATCTCGAATCTCCATCAACAACAACAACAGTCCTTCCGACAGTACCTCCTACAACACCAACAATCAATCATGAAGATGTCTCCACTGTTACCATATTCTACGATCCTGAAAATAACTCCTCCTACCATTCAGAAGGTGCTGCTCCCGCCAGAGCACCAGTTACAATCTTTTATGATCCACAAACAATAACAGTCCCTTCAGCAGCAGCAATCAGTCCGGTCACTGTCACGGTGCCTGGACCAGTACCATTTGAAAGCAACAGGGCCATCCCTTGGCACTATGGCTCTGACTTGTATTGCGAAGGAAAAAGAATCACTCTTGAAACATCAGCACCTGCACCACAAGTAGATAATGTGGGGGGAGGCGGAGGCTTCACTCGAAGCGGACGTCTCTTCGCTTCACAAGTTCAAAGACCTACTGCCGAAGCAGAAGCTGCTGCCAAGGCAAAGGGAAAAGGCCCGGTGCAGGAAGACCCAGCTGCCAAAGAAACCCTGAAGACACCGTTCGATCAGGAAGTTGATGAGTTTATGCGAATCATCAAAAAGAGTGATTATAAAGTTGTGGATCAGCTTCACCAGACGCCATCCAAAATCTCTATCCTCTCACTGCTTATGTGCTCCGAAGCCCATCGGAATGCACTACTTAAAGTCCTGCACGCAGCTTACGTGCCCGAGGAGATTACTGTCAACCAATTGGAAACCGTGGTTGGAAATGTTACTGCTAGCAATGGGCTAGGGTTTACCAATTCTGACCTGACAGTGGATGGCCGCAACCACAACAAAGCCTTGCACATAACCATGGAATGCAAAGGAGCTGTCCTTTCTCATGTGCTGGTGGACACAGGTTCTTCCCTGAATGTCTTACCAAAGAAGGCTCTGGTGAAGTTAGAATATGATGGATTGGCATTGAGACCCAGCAACCTGGTGGTACGAGCCTTTGATGGTTCGAAGAGATCGGTTCTGGGAGAGATCGAGCTGCCCGTGACAATTGGCCCGCAGACCTTTAAAACTATCTTTTATGTGATGGACATTCAGCCCGCCTACAGCTGTTTGTTGGGTAGACCCTGGATTCACGCCGCCGGCGCAATAACGTCTACCCTTCACCAAAAGTTAAAATTTGAGTGGGAAGGTCAAGTTGTCACAATCTGCGGGGAGGAGGATATTTTCGTTAGCCATCTGGCTACGTATAAATACATTGAGATGGATGGGGAGATCCATGAAACTATGAGCCAAGGTTTTGAAGCATTAAACGTCAATGAAGCATCTGCTGTGTCGGGTATCTCCATGTCGTCTTACCAACAAGCCCGGAAGGTTGTTGAAGAAGGAACTGCCCTAGGCTGGGGCAAGGTTTTAGCTGTGGAGGAGAAGAAGGACAAATTTGGGTTGGGTTACAGACCAACTCAACATCAAGTAAAGGCTGCTGCAGAGCCAGGCTTTGTCAGTGGGGGAATGCTTACCCCTGATGCTATCAACTGCCTGGAAGACGAGCTGGAAGAGGAGCGCAATCTGGAGAATTGGATTCGTCCAAAGATCCCGGGGAGCAGTGTCTCAAACTGGTCTTCCCAGGAAATTATAAGAGTTACTCATGCAGAGTAATTATTATTTCCTGTATTTTTATAGCATGCATCAAAGTCTTGCATCTTGCCCAAGATGACAAGACTCATTTTGTAATCAGGGCCATCTGTACTTTTGTGCAAACAAGATTAAATTAATGAAATATCAGACATCTTTTTGCAAACAAGTCTTTTTCTTTTCTGCTCACTGTTTTTCCATTTTTCTTTTTGTACAAAAATAAATGGCGGTGTTTTCAAAATGATAACTTCATTTCACCTTTTTTCTAAAGCAAGATTAAAATCAATCACTAAAATGAACAACTTAACCCTTGCAGAGAGTGCCTTCCTGACAGCACCGACAAC
The DNA here is from genome assembly GCA_963966055.1 of Lathyrus aphaca. NCBI lineage: Eukaryota > Viridiplantae > Streptophyta > Magnoliopsida > Fabales > Fabaceae > Lathyrus > Lathyrus aphaca. The sequence continues at coordinate 412,478,874 of OZ014525.1, forward strand.
AGCACGGCTATGACATCGTATGACTTTGACAATCCAATCAATCAAGCTGATGAAGGGGTTGATGAAGAGTATGAGCTTCCTGAAGAGCTAGCCAGGTTGTTGAGACAGGAGGAAAAGGTTATTACTCCTCACCAGGAGGAGATTGAAGTGATTAATCTTGGTACAGACGAAGACGCGAAAGAAGTTAAAATCGGGGCCTGCCTGCAAGACTCGGTGAAGAGACAACTGATAGATTTGCTTCAGGAGTATGTTGATGTGTTTGCTTGGTCCTACCAAGATATGCCAGGGTTGGATACCGACATTGTTGTGCACAAGCTGCCTTTGAGGGAAGAGTGCCCACCGGTCAAACAGAAGTTGCGCCGTACTCGCCCAGACATGGCTATGAAGATCAAGGAAGAGGTACAAAAGCAATGGGACGCCGGGTTCCTTGCTGTAACTAGCTATCCGCCGTGGGTTGCTAATATAGTACCTGTGCCTAAGAAAGATGGCAAAGTAAGAATGTGTGTTGATTACCGGGATCTGAACAGAGCCAGCCCGAAAGATGATTTCCCATTACCTCACATTGATGTATTGGTGGATAACACGGCTCAGTTCTCGGTATTCTCCTTCATGGACGGATTTTCAGGATACAACCAGATCAAGATGGCACCTGAAGACATGGAGAAGACAACATTCATTACACCTTGGGGCACGTTCTGTTACAAAGTGATGCCATTCGGACTGAAGAATGCTGGTGCAACATATCAACGGGCTATGGTGACATTATTCCACGATATGATCCACAAAGAAATAGAATGTTATGTGGATGACATGATTGCCAAATCCCTTACAGAGGAAGAACACCTGGTAAATCTGCTGAAGTTGTTCAAACGCCTGAGGAAGTACCAACTAAAGTTGAACCCCAACAAATGCACATTCGGGGTGCGATCCGGTAAATTGCTGGGCTTTATTGTAAGCGAGAAAGGGATTGAGGTTGACCCTGATAAAGTCAAGGCTATTCAAGAAATTCCTGCACCTAAAACAGAGAAAGAAGTTCGAGGGTTCTTAGGTCGATTGAACTACATTTCACGGTTCATATCTCACCTTACAGCAACCTGCGAACCCTTGTTCAAGTTGCTAAGAAAGGAACAAACGGTCAGGTGGAACGAAGACTGCCAGAAAGCTTTTGACAAGATCAAGGAGTACTTGCAAGAACCTCCAATCCTTATGCCTCCAGTTGAAGGAAGACCTCTGATTATGTACTTGACCGTGTTAGAAGACTCGATGGGGTGTGTGCTGGGCCAGCATGACGAGTCTGGTCGAAAAGAGTATGCAATATACTACCTAAGCAAAAAGTTTACCGACTGTGAACAACGTTATTCACTGCTCGAGAAAACTTGATGTGCTTTAGCGTGGGCTGCTCGCCGACTGAGACAGTATATGTTGACCCACACTACCTTATTAATCTCAAAAATGGATCCAGTTAAGTACATTTTCGAGAAGCCAGCTCTTACCGGACGGGTTGCAAGATGGCAGATGATTCTCACAGAATACGACATACAGTACACTTCTCAGAAAGCCATCAAAGGCAGTGTACTATCTGAATATCTTGCTGAGCAACCTATTGATGACTACCAGCCTATGAGATTTGACTTCCCTGATGAAGACATCATGTTCATTAAATCAAAAGATCACGAAGAGCCTATTCACACTGAAGGGCCTGACCCGGAAGAAGAATGGACTATGATGTTTGACGGGGCTGTTAACATGAATGGTCGTGGTGTTGGTGCAGTACTCATTACACCCAAAGGAGTTCACATGTCTTTCTCGGCGAAACTCACTTTCAACTGCACTAACAACGAAGCCGAATACGAAGCTTGCATTATGGGTCTTGAGGAAGCCATTGACCTCAGGATCAAGACATTGACCGTATTCGGAGATTCAGCTTTGGTAGTCAATCAAACCAACGGGAAATGGTACACCCACCAGGATCATCTGATACCTTACAGGGATTATACAAGGAGGTTATTGACTTTCTTCACAACAGTCAAGCTTGAGTATATCCCTCGGGACGAGAATCAGTTTGCGGATGCTCTTGCTACCATTTCATCCATGATCAAAGTTCAAGCCGCTAACTTTGTACCTCAGATTTCAGTGTCCAGACTCGACAGACCAGCATATGTGTTCGCAGCAGAAGTTGTCAAAGATAATAAGCCTTGGTTCCATGACATTAAAAGCTTCTTGGAGGATCAAACATACCCACCTGGGGCATCTTCCAATGATAAGAAGACTTTGAGAAGGCTTGCTGGTAGTTTCTTCCTGAACACTGATGGATCTTTATACAAAAGAAACTTTGATATGGTACTCCTCAGATGTGTTGACAAGACAGAAGCAGATTTGTTGATGCATGAAGTGCACGAAGGCTCTTTTGGTACCCATGCTGGAGGACATGCAATGGCTAAGAAGTTGTTAAGATCAGGCTATTATTGGATCACAATGGATGCAGACAGTTGTGCCTACGCCCGAAAATGCCACAAATGCCAGATCTACGCAGACAAAGTGCATGTGCCTCCGAATCCTTTAAACATAATGTCTTCACCATGGTCCTTTGCCATGTGGGGCATTGATATGATTGGCAAGATTGAGCCAACTGCTTCGAATGGTCACAGATTCATCCTGGTCGCCATTGATTATTTCACTAAGTGGGTCGAAGCAGCCTCATATGCAAACGTCACAAGGCAAGTGGTAGCCCGATTTCTGAAAAGAGATATCATCTGTCGATATGGAGTGCCCGAGCGAATCATTACTGATAATGGTTCCAATCTAAACAACAAAATGATGGCAGAGCTATGCCGGGACTTCAAGATCCAACACCACAATTCTTCTCCTTACAGGCCAAAGATGAATGGTGTTGTTGAGGCGGCAAATAAGAATATCAAGAAGATTGTGCAAAAGATGGTAGTCACATACAAAGACTGGCATGAAATGCTACCGTTTGCCTTGCATGGGTACCGCACGTCAATCAGAACATCCACTGGGGCAACACCGTATCAGCTTGTATATGGTATGGAAGCAGTCCTACCTGTTGAAGTTGAACTACCCTCGTTACGGGTATTAATGGATGTTAAACTGAGTGAAGCAGAATGGGTTCGGTCCCGATTCGAACAACTGAGTCTAATTGAAGAGAAAAGATTGGCTGCAATTTGTCATGGGCAGTTATATCAGAAGAGAATGAAGAGAGCCTTCGATCAGAAAGTCAGGCATCGAGAGTACCAAGTGGGAGATCTTGTGCTGAAGAGAATCCTCCCTCCTCATACAGACCACAGGGGCAAATGGACTCCAAACTATGAAGGGCCATTCGTGGTAGAGAAAGTTTTCTCTGGTGGAGCGCTGATGCTCAGCACCATGGATGGTGAAGATTTCCCGTCCCCTGTGAATTCAGATGCAGTTAAAAAATACTTCGCATAAAATGACCCGCTGGACATAAAAACAGAATGTAAGTCCAGGCAAAAATAGGGCATCCTGGCGAGTCAAAAACAGAATAAAAGACTCGGGCAAAAATAAGGGAAATAAATGAAAAATGTACACCCGCTGAGTTGAAAAGCCGCATTGGACAACTCAGGCAAAAATGGGTATCCCGATGGATTGAAAACCCGAAAGGGCGATCCATGCAAAATAAGGGAATAAGCGAACAACTGCATTCTGAATTCGTCTGTATCACTTACAACTTAGAAAGCTTCGACGGAATCAAGCTTCAATCAGAATCAACTTTCTTCAGAAAGCAAGACGAGAAGAACATCATTGTCATACGAGTCATAGCAGGAGAGGAAGCTCCTCAAAGCGTCGCCAACACCGCCAGCATTTTGTTTCTCAATTTATAACAATCTCCTTATTTTAGGAGACTGGTTTCTTTGACTGTATCTTGCCAATTCAGGGCACATGAATTAATAAAATCAGATTTTTCAGTCATGTTTCGTTTTGTATATTTTTATTTGCAAAGGATGTCTGATGTCTCTAAAAAATCAATTGCATAAGTACAGATGCTTTTCTCCCAAAAATAATAATAATAAAACACATGCTTGCAGGGAATATACTTACTCGTGAGAATGCTTAACTCCTATGACGGAATCCAGTAAAGGATACCTCGGGACCTTTTGTGCGTCTCCTTATCTTTGCAGGATTGCAGGTATCCAGAACGCAACCTGGGGCATGCAAGTTACGTCTCAGCAAGCAGGCGAATCATTATCAACTCGGTCTATCTTCCACGTGGCACTGGAAGGTGCCCCCTTCCCCAGCAAAGTTGCCAAATCAACATACACTCAATCTCGGCATCCGAAATGCTCTATCCCCAGCTGAGTTGCCACTTGTTGCTCTCCCCAGCTGATTTGCCTCTCATAATTCCCCAGCCGAGCTGCCATTTCATCCTCAGCTGAGTACGGGAGTCAGGAAATCATCTCCCCACAGAATCTTCAGCCTCTATCCAGAAGAGCAGCGCATAGAAGATCACAACAGAGTGAAGAAAGATTCTACAAACCCCAGCTGGGTCCCGTATTATAAGGATGTCAACCAGTGACCTATATCCCCAAGCAAATATCCTCTTATTGGATCTACCAATGATCTCATCCCCAGCTGGGAGGTCCATTTCCAACAGATCGACCAGAGATCTTCGCAGTGACGGGATCCGAATCCCAGTGTGGTACCTTTGCATAATCATGGCATTTGCATCATAATATCCCCTCAGAGCGTAGCATTCCGTCTAATACGGAGCATTACGGCAAAAAATCAAACGCATAGCATAATCATAAGCCATGTTCTGAAGTAACACTTGTGAATAATAACCGTTCATCATCATTGTACAGAAATCCCCACCAGCGTCCCAGCAAAAGCAGTTGCCTCTCCAATCACCAAACACCAGTATATATTTCTGACACCCGTCCGTGTCATCACTTCCCCAAACAGGTTGCCTGAATACACTTTACAAACAAAATCACCCGTACTACAGGTACTTCCTGACACCCGTCCGTGTCAAATCACCAGCAGAAAGCCAAAGACATCCTCTTGGCACTCACATATACTTATATATACACTTTCTCGACACCTGTCTGTGTCATATCCCCAGCGCAGTCGCTTACACCTTTACCACCCATATACTTGATAATGCTACTTTTCTCTTTTGACACTCGTCTGTGTCACTCTCCCCAGCAGATAAACACTTATATATATATACTCACTACTCATTGGTACACTTATACAGATACTCATCCGTATCTTGTATACACCACTCAAAACCCCCACAGATTCAACAATAGTCCTTGTTCTTTGTTAACCAGTTGGTACTCGTCCGTATCATCATCTCAGAACATTGCGTCTAATGTTTGTTTCTACATGATGCTCATCCGTATCATGAGTCTTAAGGATGCTCGTCCGCATCTTTAATCCATACACTGTGTCAAACACTTGTGTCTTCTTGAATATAGATACTCGTCTGTGTCTGTTATTCCCCAGAAGAATTCTTTCAGATTCAACACTCGTCCGTGTTCCTTGTTAACCCGTTGATACTCGTCCGTATCATCATCTCTGAACATGTGTCAGTTTGTTTCTACATGATACCCGTCCGTATCATAGCCTTAAGGATGCTCGTCCGCATCTTTAATCTATACAATACCAAACGCTTATACTTTCTTTTCTTGGTTGTGAACGCTCGTCCGTGTTCACTATATCCCCAGTAGATCACCAACAAAGCATTTTCTTTTATCTAACACTCGTCCTGTGTTATGATAACCCTGAGAGCAGCCGTACCCTGCTAAGTGGTCGTCCTCCACTTCTTGATGGTCGTCCTCCGTCATGCTCATCCGATGGCCGTCCCCATCGTTGATATTTTAGCAGCCGTCCCCTGCTAGGTGGTCGTCCTCCACCTCTTGATGATCGTCCTTCATCACTTTATCCAATGGCCGTCCCCATTGTTGATTTTGGTTATCTGGCATTCGTCCTATGTCATGATAAACCCCGAGAGCAGCCGTACCCTGCTGAGTGGTCGTCCTCCACTTCTTGATGGTCGTCCTCCATCATGCTCGTCCGATGGCCGTCCCCATCGTTGACCTTTTCTATCCGATGGCCGTCCCCATCGTTGATATCTTCGGCAGCCGTACCCTGCCAGGTGGTCGTCCTCCACCTTTGATGGCCGTCCCCATCATATTCCTTTTATCCCCAACAGAGCAGCCGTCCCCTGCTAGGTGATCGTCCTTCACCTTTGATGGCCGTACCCCATCATCTGTTTATTTCATTTATTCTTTAACCCGATGGCCGTCCCCGTCGTGGTCCCTTTTCCTTTTAGCCCGATGGCCGTCCCCATCGTTGGTTACTTTACCTTTATGAACCTGACGGCCGTCCCCGTCATGTTTCATTAAATCCTCAGAGAATTTTACAGCTTTATCTTGATGGCCGTCCCCATCATGATTTTATTTCCCCAGCTAGTCGGTCGTCCCCGTCTTGGCTTTACCTTCTATCCCCAGCATGTCGGCCGTCCCCGTCATCGCTTTGTTTTCCGCACCTTTACAATATACTTTATTTTCCTTTTACAATCTATATCCCTTTTCTTCTTCATTCCGTGAGTGCAAATTTTGGACTGTCTTTGGTATTCAACCACAAGTTATCTTGTTTGCCTGTTAAGCCGTCGCTTACAACCTGCACAGCTAACTCATGTTTGAATAGGGGCAGCTGTAAACACCCCAAATTTGCCCTCACCCATTCACACCATGGCTTGTGATCATCTCATATGCATAAATACAATCATATCATCTCATATCTCATTTTTGATTCACTGCATTGGTTCTGAGTCATTTGCATCTAGGGTTTGTGATCTGAGCAATCCCAAAGCATCTTGAGCCACTCCAAAAGCAACCAATCAATTCAAAGGGGTCTACATGTGTTCAAGCATCATATTACATCCTCACAAAGTCAAAGATGCAAAGGAATCACAGGAACTAGGGTTTGAGTGGATGCAGAGCCAGGAAGAACTGCACAGTTGACCTAAAATTAGGGTTTTGGTTTCAGAGGCCATAATTCCAAATTTTTTGGTCATTCTTGTTTCCATTGGTCTCTATATGGTATAGGGAGTATGCATATCAATTTTCATGAAGAAATTCCATGGGGAAGTCATCTGATCAAGGGTTGACTTTTCAGACAAGTCAGTGTAAAATCAGGGCATCTGAGGCCCCCAATGACCCAACCAATGGTTGATCTTCATCATTTTGAGTGTATATGATCTTTATTTGATCATGGAAGAAGGTTGAAGTTCATAAAGATCAAGAATTTAGGGTTTTTGCAAATGTTGACTTTTTGGGCATAGTTGACTTTTCAAGAATGCATCATTTTAGGTCATTTTTCAAGCCTTGATTCTTGATCCAAAAAGGCTTCAAATGAGAAAACTTTGGTCATGAAAGTTGTAGATCTCATCTTTCCCTTTTCAAAAAGTACAAGAACATGATCAAACTCTTCTTGAATCAAAGGTTATGGCAATGCAAAGTTGGCTAAAATCATTGATTTTCAAGGCATGCCCTAAGTGAGAATTTTGCAAAATCTTGGACCAATGCATATTGCAGCCTCTAATTCATTTCAAACCAGCACATAAACTTTATCTAAGTCCTAAAAATCAGAAATGAACTAAGAATGCCCATGGTTTCATGTTTGGTTGGACAAAGAATCACATGTGAACCAAGGTTACAACAACTTGCAAAACCACTCATAACATTTTACCAACTTGCTGCCTTGAATGCTGGACCAAGCCTAGCCTTTCCCTTCACTTTGCTGCGCAGCCCATGCCCATTGTACTTGCCTAGAGTCAAGCCATACTTGCCTTACACAAAAGTTGACCTTTATGCAAAAGCAAACATCCCAATCACCACAGGCCATGTCACATCTTCTGGCCACTTGGATTAAAATAACATATCATTTTGCAAGCCATTCCATGTACTAAGCAAGGCTGAAACACTCTACACAATGACATTCACAAAAACACACCACATTGCATTTGTCTTCGAATCTGCCTCCACAGCCACAAAACACTCAAGCCAACTTCACCATTCAACTCACCTTGCTCCATAGACCACAAAGCACCAAGAACCCAAGCCTGAAACAACCAGAATACTCCATAGCCATTGCTCACCCTCAGCCTGCATTTCTCTTCGAAACTCTCATCACAGCTTGCAAACATCCAAACAAACACCACAGACCTTCTCCATTCACCCTCAGGATCACAAATAACCCCTCACCATGACCTGAAAGTGCCTGAAACACCATTGCCATTTCTGATCAAGCTTGAGCAGAAGCTGTCGAATCTCATTATCCAGCCAACTTAAACTCTCATTGAGCATTCAAACATCATCTGGGGACCAAGTGGAGCAGATTGCACAAGGAGAAGTGGCCTGAAAGTCCTCAAGTTGAAAGCTCCAAATCTCAGGTAGCTCGAAATTATTTTTTCCAGAAATCATTTTTCTTGTTACAAACTTGTTCTATGTGATTCACTGATCATCCTGATATCATTGGTTTCGAAAATGGCTTTGATTTGAGAGTTTAATTTGTCTCTGAAACCTGCGTGCCCTAGAACTTGTTCTCTTCGATTCAGCTTGTTTAGGAAGAAGAAATTTGTTTTAGGATAGGGGTTTGATTCGTGAGGATGTGAGGATCATTTCCCAGTTTTTAGTTTTCATTTTTGATACGTTTTTAGGGAGTTTGAGGTTCCTCAGGGAGGGAGCTGGCCGGAGAAGACGACCGGAAGTCTTCTCCGGCAGCCTGAGAGTAATTAGGGCTAATGGTCATTAATTAGTGAACTTCAAACCTGGGCCCTTGGATGGTGTTTCCCGCGCGCCAGTGAATGGTCAGGATCATTTCATTTGCCCTAATCCACTTAATTAATTTTAATTAATTCATAATTAACTTAATTTGGTCAGATTGCATCCCCACCCTCCATTCACGCGCCAGTCAACCAGTTCAAATCCAGATTGCATCTCAGCCATCCTTTCCTTTGACTTTTGTTTTTATTTGATTTTAATTCATTTTTATTTCATTTAACTTGCATAATTAATTTAAAATAGCAAAAAATACATAAAAATTATGAAACTTTTTCCTAAAAGTTTTATTAATTTTTATGACACAAAAACATTTTTATTTTATTTCTTATCATTAAAAAAGTATTTTTTAAATATTTAAAAGATTATTTTTAATTGATTAATGGGAATTAATTAATAAAAAATACTTTTAGGTATTTAAAAATTACAAAAAAATTCATGAAATGTTCTAAGACATTTAGAAACATTGTCCAACCTTCAAACCAAATTTCTTTTTTGATCTTGATGCATTTTAAGAATTTTTCATTGAATTAAATCATTTTTTATGCATTATTTTGATCATGGATTCAAAAATTCATTTCTGCCTATCTAGGAAGAGTTGGACATTGGTTCTTCTTGCATTGTGTTGTGTTTAGCATATAGTTTCTAAGATAAAATGGCCATGACTTGATCTTGCATTTTCCAATTGTTTGGCATTTCTTTTGTTAAGAACCCTAAAAAACCCTAATAACTTAGAAAAGTCATATCTTGAGATTGGTTGAGAGTTGAGACCTCCCCTTTGGACCTTGGTTTAGTATAGGTTTAGGGTTTCTTTGAGTGGAATTTTCCATTTTTTATCTTAGGGTTTGCTTCTGTTTTGGGTTTTTGTTTGTTGTTTGATTCATAAACCCTAATTTGGGTTTTCCCTTGCATCCCTCTTGCATTCTCTTGCATAACATGACTTGTCTTTGCATTTTGTGCATGCCTATGATTCATTTGACATCTCAAGACATATAGAAAGCATGTTTGATCATTGCATTGCATATTTGCCATGCCATTTGTTTTGTATGCTTCATAACTTTCCATGATTGTTCATGCTCCTTAACTTGCATCATTTACATCCATGATCTTGTATGAGCATCTCCATGCCTTGCCTCATGTTCATAGCACCTCATAGCATCATTTTCATCATCAATATGCTTCTGGTTTGGTCTAGCATCATACCATTTCATCCCATCTAGCATTGCATTGCATTTCTTTCTAACATTTCAGGTGGTAAGTAAACTTGAGAAGTGAATTTGCCTTCACTTCTCATAACTTTTCTTCTCATCTCTCTTGCATACATTGCTGCATTCCTATATGTGTTTGAGATTGAGCTTGCTCATTCTTGTTCTTCCCACTTTCTTTCTTCAAGTGACTTGACTTCTTGAATGAAGCAAGTCACTTTGCTTCTCTTGATCTTGTTCATCTGCTTCCTGGTGGCTCCTCTGAAGATTGTTCTTGAAAACCTCACAAACCTTAGGATCAACCAAGCATGACAATGAATTAGGGTTTTGATTAGTCTCCCCTCCTAGTTTTACCTTTGTGTCTCTCTTTGAGTCCTCTCTTCTCACCTCATAATCAGGGACTAAACCCTAAAGGCTTTAAGACTTTGTGATTAAGCTTATGCCTGCATCCTTCTCTTAGGATGGAGTGTATAACTTTAATCCTAAGTGTTGAACCCTTTATGTGTTTAAATCCTTTAATCAATCCATTTAATAATTATCAAGACATCACACTTGTAACTTGGGCCTTGCATTAGGGTTCTAATTCTTCCTTAAGTGGTTAAGAAGGACTAACCCTAGTGTTAATGGACAAGTCCCCCTCAAGTTGTCTTACAAATCATAAAAATCACTTCATCACCATATCATTAAATAAAATCCACTTAATCAAAGGCTTGTTTTGTCATGGGTTTAATCCCTAATCATGGATTAAGTTGAGGAGCTTTCCTCAGCTTAAACATTCTCATCTATCATCCTTCTTTTAGGATGGTGTAATGAGTCTGTTTAATCCCTGATCAGGGCTTAACCTCATTACTCAACACTAAACAAAAACCACAAAAACATCTAAATAATCACAAGTAGGTTAATGATCTTAATCCTGCATCAAAGGTGATTAAGTGTGAGAATCTGACTTCACACTTAAGGTATTCTCATTACCCCTAATCAGAGGGATGATGTGATGAGTTCACTAAATCCATTGGTTTAGACTTAAGCTCATTAACTTATGACAAAAATCCAAAAAAAAGCAATAAAAGACTGAAAACACAAAAACAAACAATAATCGTCTCCTCCGGGATTCTTTTCTCATCTCATTCACTCATAAACGAGAGCTCGCTTCTTCCGTCTAATGCAAGACAGTCAGCACCTGAGCCAGACAGGTCATACACTTGAGCATAGACAAGCAAGCAGTTCACAAGTCAATTCATCTTTCAGTCTCTTTGGGTCGAACTACGGTGTTCTGACTTCCTCATTGCACGAGAGGATACGTAGGCATAACTTAACAGTTATCGAACAAAAGTCTCTGTATATTCCCCCTCCTTCCAGCTTCATTCTTTAGCCTCATGATCTTGAGCATTTCACTCCTGCCCTCACACTGACACTGTATACATATCACACATCACTTTCTTTTACACTGACACCTGTACATTCTTTTCCAGCTATTTTACACACAGATTGCACTGACACTACCCCTTTAAAACACAAATCTTTTAAGCGTGGATCCCGTCGAGTACGGCGGACAATCTGGGTGCTAATACCTTCCCAGGTTGTAACCAACCCCCTTTCTCAGTCTCTCTGGTTCGCAAACCGTCTTATCCATGTCTTTCTAGGTCTATGCAGCATTGCCTTTCCTCCGGGATAAAAATGCCTAGCTGGCGACTCTATTCATCTCCAGTGAGTTCACGGCTGTGTGTTCTCATTGTCCCTCTCGCCGACCGTTCGCGTCTGTACCCTTATCTGACCCTGTGTCACTTATCGGGAGCGACATTCTTGTCTTTGGATGAGGCCCCAGCTGGGTATTCTTGTTTTTCCAAGAAAAGCTTAATATCAAAGTACCAAGGTTTCTCATCAGACACCGCGTCTATAGAGAAAGCATAAGCTGGCGCGTCCAGCCTGAAAATGTCAATCTTGGGCACATAGTTCCAACATAAAACTTTGATGGACGAAGAAAGAGTAGCCAATGCATCGGCGAATTGATTCTCATCTCATAGTATATATTGAAGCTTAACTGTTATGAAGAACGTCAACAATCTTCTGGCATAATCCCTATAAGGAATTAAGTGTTCTTGATGTGTAAACCACTTGCCGATAATCTGGTTAATAACGAGGGCTGAATCTCCGAATATATCGAGGGTCTTAATCCGAAGATTAATGGCCTCCTCTATTCCCATTATGCACGCCTCGTATTCCGCTTCGTTGTTGGTACAACCAAAAGTGATTCTGGAAGCGAAGGGAAAATGAACACCTTCAGGAGTGATAAGAACAACACCAACTCCACGTCCGTTGATATTGACTGCCCCATCAAACCTCAACTTCCATTTGGATTCAGGGAAATAAAACCTCATTGGATGATAATCATCTTCAAGAGGTTACTGTGCAAGATAATCTGACAATACACTTCCTTTTATGGCTTTTTGGGAAGTGTATTGTATGTCATACTCTGTTAAGATCATTTACCACCTTGCAACCCTTCCGGTTAATGCTGGTTTCTCGAAAATATACTTGACAGGGTCCATTTTTGAGATTAGAAATGTGGTATGGGTTAACATGTACTGTCTCAGTCGGCGAGCAACCCATACCAAAGCGCAACAAGTTTTCTCGAGCAGTGAGTAACGGGATTCACATTCGGTAAACTTTTTGCTAAGGTAATAAATAGCATGCTCTTTTCGACCAGACTCATCATGTTGGCCTAGAACACACCCTATTGACCCTTCTAACACAGTCAAGTACATGATAAGTGGCCGTTCTGGAACTGGAGGCATTAGAATCGGAGGCTCCTGCAAATATTCTTTTATCTTTTCAAAGGCTTTTTGACAGTCCTCATTCCACCTGACCGTTTGTTCTTTTCTCAACAATTTGAATATTGTCTCACATGTGGCAGTTAGATGAGATATAAACCGAGAAATGTAGTTCAATCTCCCTAAAAACCCACACACTTCTTTTTCTGTTTTCGGTGCAGGCATGTCTTGTATCGCTTTTAACTTTGCAGGATCTACCTCGATTCCCCTTTGGCTAACAATGAAACCCAACAATTTACCGGACCGCACTCCGAAAGTGCATTTGTTTGGATTCAACCTCAATTTGTACTTTATCAACCTGTCAAACAACTTTTTGAGATTGACCAAATGTTCTTCCTCATCCCGAGACTTGGCAACCATATCGTCCACATAGCATTCAATTTCTTTGTGTATCATATCGTGGAACAAAGTTACCATAGCCCGTTGATACGTTTCCCCGACATTCTTCAACCCAAAGGGCATAACTTTATAACAGAATGTACCCCGTGGGGTAATGAACGTCGTTTTCTCCATGTCTTCCAGCGCCATTTTGATCTGATTGTACCCGGAGAAGCCATCCATGAAAGAAAATACCGATAACTGAGCGGTGTTATCTACCAACACATCAATGTGAGGTAATGGAAAGTCATCCTTTGGACTTGCTCTGTTTAGATCCCGATAATCAAAGCACATCCTAACCTTGCCGTCTTTCTTTGGTACAGGCACAATGTTACCTACCCAAGGTGGGTAACTAGTTACAGTAAGGAACCCGACATCCCACTGCTTTTGAACTTCCTCCTTGATCTTCATAGCCATATCAGGGTTAGTTCTTCTCAGCTTTTGCTTTACCAGAGGATAGTCTTCCTTTAGTGGTATCTTGTGCACAACGATGTCAGTATCCAACCCTGGCATATCTTGATATGACCAGGAAAAGATATCCACATATTCACGTAGCATACCGATTAACTCCCTCTTTACCTTGGCCTGCAGACTGGCCCCAATCTTTACCTCTTTCTTCACTTCTTCATACCCGAAGTTGATGATCTCTATTTCTTCCTGATGAGGCTGAATGACCATTTCCTCTTGTTTCAACAACCTAACCAATTCTTCAGGGAGTTCACAGTCTGCCTCAACCCCTTCATCAGCTTGGTAGATAGGATTATCGAAGTCATGCATAGTCATAGCAAGAATGTTATCACAAGAATCCAAATGATCAACATTCCACTTCTAACAGCTTGCCCCAGCCTTGGGCCTTTCCGTATTGGACTACTTCCTTAGCTTGCTTGTAGGAGTAAATAGGAGTCCCTTCCTTCTCACTGCTCTGAACTGCTGGAGACAAATTACTGACATTGACCATCTCAAAATCTTGGCAAAGTGTCTCATGGATCTCCCCATCCATTTCCACATACTTGAAGGTTGACAGATGGCTTACGAAAATATCTTCTTCTTCGCACACAGTAATAACTTGGCCATCTACCACATACTTCAACTTCTGATGCAACATGGATGTCACTGCGCCAGCAGCATGAATCCAAGGACGTCCTAACAAACAACTATAAGCGGGTTGAATATCCATAACATAGAATGTATTCTTGAATACCTGAGACCCAATCTTCACCAGTAACTCCACCTCCCCAAACGCAGATCTTCGTGACCCGTCGAAGGCTTTCACAGTCAGATCGCTGGATCGCATAACGATGCCATCAATATTCAGCTTCATTAAGGCCTTTTTAGGGAGAACATTGAGAGAAGAGTCTGTATCTACCAGGACGTGTGATAGAACAACACCCTTACACTCCATGGTGATGTGTGGGGCCTTATTGTGATTACGTCCCTCAGAAGTGAGATCTCTATCTGTAAAACCCAACCCATGGCTGGCGTTCACAGTGGCTACCACGGCCTCCAACTGGTTAACAGTTATCTCCTGTGGTACATATGCCATTTGTAAAACGTTTAGCAGAGCCTCTCGGTGAACCTGGGAACACATTAACAATGACATAATAGATATCTTGGACATAGTTTGATTCAGCTGTTTAACCACCTTATAGTCGCTTTTCTTAATTATTCTCATGAACTCTTAAATTTCTTTTTCAAAAGTGCCTTGACTAGGATCAGGAGTTGTCACCTCTTTAGTTACTATCTGCTTACCCTTAGCCTTTGCAGCAGCTTCAGCTTCGGGATCTCCTCTAAGAGTTTGAGGAGCAAAAAGACGCCCACTCCGAGTAAATCCTCCAACTCCTCCGACATTCACAACAGTCGGGTCAATTGTCACCGTTTTACTCTCCACCTTCTGACCACCTACATACACGTCCGAGCCATAGTGCCAGGGGATGGCCTTGTCATCAGCATAAGGAACTGGTCCCGGAATAGTGATAGTTACTGGACTCACTTCGGGAACATAGATGGTCACCGGCTCTCTTCGGATGGGAGCTTCAGCAGGATCAAAATAAATTGTCACTGTAGACACACAATCACTCCTATGGTCAAATTTGTCAAACCGTAGGTACCCCTCATCGATCAAACACTGCAGCCCCGTTTTTAAATCCCCACAACCATTAGCTGAATTCGAACAACTCTCACAGTCAAAATCACAACCTGGAAAAACCTGCCCTTTCAACAATCTGTCTTTCATGACTAGCAATGAAGTCTTCACTTCATCCACATTCAAGATCAAGTTCAACCTCTCGCCACAGTCGATAGCGTTTATCCTGGCCCCTCCATGATTTGGAATGGGGTTTGATGTAACATTTGGAGGCGGTGCAAAATTAATTGCCTTTGAATCAATCAAGTCTTAGACTTTATGTTGTAATGCCCTACACTTCTCCATTGAGTGCCCGGGAGCTCCTGAATGAAATGCGCATCTTGCATTAGCATCATACCCCACTGGAAGCTCTCTAGATGGAGGTGGTGCTAATGTTCTCAACTGAACCAAATTCAAGTCTAACAATCTCTGGAGCAATGTTGTGTACGTCATTGGGATTGCGTCAAGCACCCTGTTAGCTGGACGAACTTGTCTCTGTTGATAGGGTCTTTGCTGATAGTTATTGCGCTGCGGTTGTTGTTGTTGCTGTTGTTATTGCACAGGACCTATGGGGATGGTGACAGCTGCCACCTGCTCGTAAGATCCTCTGTATCCGCGGCCCCGACCTCGACCGTACACATCATTAGTCTCTCCCTCCCTTCTTCTTGGAGGTCCACTGAAAGCCTTTCTCACACAACTTGAGTTACCTACACCACTGTCCTGAATCTTCCCCATTTTCAGAAGAGTTTCAACCCTTTCTCCAGCAATCACGATGTCGTTGAACTTCGTCGCCGAACAAGACGCCAGTCTCTCAATAAACACCCCCTGCAGCGTTCCCATAAACATGTCTTCCATTTCATTCTCTAACAAGGGAGGTTTCACTCGAGCAGCAAGCTGACGCCACCTCTGGGCATATTCTTTGAACCCTTCTTTAGCGCCCTGAGACATTGTCTACAACTGGGTACGATTTGGAGCCATATCCAAATTATATTGATATTGTTTCACAAATGCCTCAGCTAAATCCTTCCAGCTTCGGATATCGACCCTACTAAGCTTCATGTACCATTCCAAGGAAGCCCCTACAAGACTATCCTGGAAGTAATACATCCACAGCTTCTCATCATCTGTACGCTCAGCAATCCTTCCCACAAAGGACTGAAGGTGAGTTTTCGGGCAAGTTGTTCCGTTATACTTATCAAAAGTAGGGACCTTGAACTTGTAGGGAATTCTCACCCCTGGCACTAAGCCCAGATCCGTGATGTCAAACCCCAGAGAACTCTGAGATTGAATGGCACGAATCTGCTCAGCCATTTCTTCAAATCTTCTATTCATGTCAACCCCTTGGCCTTCCGCCTTATCCGGCAAAGTAAACTGCTCATCCTTCCCATCCATCTGCATATCATTCACTCCATCATTGATAATAGTGACCCCTGGTTGCACCACAGGGATTTCAACATGACGGGCGCCAGCCCCATTGAGATTACCTCCATCTGTTGTCCCATTGTTCCTGACTTGATTGTTCTCTACCATTTCGCACAAACGCTCTTGAGTTTGACCCATCCCAACCATGAGGGTCATGAAATTGTCCATTCTCGTCCTTAAGTCAGCCAGATCTGCTTGCATCTGCTCCATCGCTCTTTCTCTGTTCACCTTTGTAGGGTATTTGTGCACCGTTGACTGGCTCTGAACCTTCTTGGGAGCTATAGTGCCTGAAAGTGAGATGAACATTAGAACACTGGAGAAATACCTGCAAAACAACAAACACGTTATATGCATGCAATGTAACTATTCATGTTTCCATGTCCAGGCATTAATATTCCCCAGTGCTGGTATTTTGACAGAAAATACTCCAGATGACTTTTTGGAAACTGACTTTTCATACTCTTTCGAGGAGTATTCAGATCCTGGTGTCTTAGGACCAACAACTTTGCTCATTCGGTAACTGGAAAGTATCATTGCATAGCATGAACAAACTACCAACAACCAGAGTTATAGACATAAATAGCATTCCCCAAAGGGTTACAATTCAATACAAATGACAAGAAGATAAAGCAAGACTCCTACAACAAGCCTGTAGGTAGTCTGAATGCAAATAACAGTAAACTAAAACCCTAGGCTAAAGGAAGATCCAGGCTCCTCTTCTACATTCATCACCTCCGTCCGGCTCTTCTTGACGCCTGCTCTCAACTTAAAATCCATAATCTCCTTCATTGCTTCCTTCAAGGCTAGTTGGCTCTGTTCCAATTGTTGAGTCTTTTCCCTTTGTATTTTATGAACTTGCTCTACCTCTTCTTTCTTGAAGGCCATCTGTACCTCGAAGAATTCTTCTTTTTCTTTGTACTTCTTCTTCTCATGTTCTCTTTGACCCTGTAACCAAGTAATGGATTGGTGAGCTTCTCTAAGAGTCTTCAAAATCTTCTTATGCTCCTCTTCTCTCTTTGACTCGGTTAAACCCAATCTCTAAAAATGAGCTTCTCTCCCAGCAAACTCCTTTTCTTTAGCTTCTAAGGTAGTCTGCATCTTCTGTAGCTTTTCTTCTGCTTCTTGCTTAGCATGATTGGCACGGTTATACAAACTAGCCATTTCAGAATTCTCTACCCGAACCTCGTGCAACTGAGCTTCCAATTTCTTGTAATCTTCAAGAGAAACAGTGGTTTGTACCGATACCTCTTTTGGATATAGTGGAGCCTCGACCGAAAATGGCAGGAAGAAAGTATCAACCCTACCTTGAATCCAAGCAGCGAAAGAGGGATAAGTCTTAGGGTCTACCTTTCTAAATTCTTTCTTACCCTCCCTAACCTTCGTTTCCCTAGCTTGGGATACTTGAATAACCAACTGCTCATTATCTTCAGCTGGAAAATACAAAGTCTTAGCTACTTCTTCACCTGACGGAGGATCCTTCAGTGGATAACCAAATTGCTTTCTGGACAGCACATGGTTATGACTTATCACTCCCTTTCTACCTAACAACGGCACATTGGGAAACTCACCACACCTTGTAATAAACTCCTTCCCTACCAAGTTTCTGCTACATCCCCATGATATATCATCAGATGTTAACCCCATCAATCTTCAAGCCCACTTCCAATCTTGCTTAAGATCTTTGAACGGTCCTGACTTTGGAAGCTTCTTAGCGAACCACTCAGCGAACACTGGAGCACAGCAATTTACACACCCCTTTCTCTTCTTATTTCTATGATGGACACCGAAGTAAAAGTCTCCCAACAACGCAGGTACCAGGTTTCCTTTAATGAAAATAGTAATAGCATCCAAGCTTACCCATGCTTTCTCTTTTGATTTTAGGGTTTGCTTGAGTCTTGAGTTGCCTTTGCTTCATTTTGACCTAATTCTTCTTCATCCTCCATCTTAACCTCTCAAAACTAATATTGTTATGATCATTGCATGTTTAAACACATCTTAATACTTCATCAAGTCCCTGGTCTTTGTATGGGAAATCCAAATCCTCTTATTCATGTTTGAATTTTACCTTGAGTTTCTTTATTCCTTTGAAGTTTCATATGCATTCCTTCTTGTTTTCACACCATTCCACATATAGTTTGCATCTGTTTCACTTGGATCTCTTCATCCCCTTGTAATTTGACCTCTTAGAGGACTTTAGTGAGATGTTAGCCCTTGGATTTTCTATTCACTTTAGGGTTTATACCATTTTGGCTTACTTAACCCTTTAAGTTTCTTCATGTAACTTTACCTTAGATCTTAATAGGGTTTAGCTTCCTTTTAGGGAATAGTTTGAAGTTGTTCACTTTTGTAGCTTTAGAATACTTAAGTTTGATTTAGCTACTGACTTTTTAAGTTTACGATCTTATAAGTTGCCTTAGACTTAGGTAATTGTCTTAGGAGTTCACTAATATCTTCCTTGGATAGTGTGAATTGTTTGTGAAGTTTACCATGTAATAATTGTTCATTTTGATTCATCATACTAATATTTTTTTTGTAGGGGGGAAGATGATGTAATTACTTCATTATTATTCCTTTATGAATTTATTTGCTTTTGCCTTAGCACCTTGGTGCTTTGTTAATAGGTTTCCCTTTCTCTCTTTAGATTCAACTTAACTTCCTTAGGAAGTAAGTTGAATTCTAACTTGTTATTTCTTCTCCTTAGGTTAGAATACCTCATTAACCATAGGATCACACTTGTACATAATAAGATAACTTAGGTTTGTGTCTTAGTCCCCCATTAGCTTTGACCTTTTCCTCTTGAGTCTTTCTCTTCTCATCTTCAAACAAAAAAAATCCAAAAAGACTTAATAAATGCATGAAAGGATCCCTTGTGTATAGCCTTATTCCATGGGACACTTGCATTCATTCCATCTTGGAATGGTGTAGGCTTGTCTAGCATGGTGTACAAGTCTTATCAAGGGGTTGTTTCAAAAAGAAAATATAAAAGTTACTTCTTCACAAAAGCTACAAAAACACTTAATAAAGTTCACCAAGCTAGTGAACTTAAACCCTAATCCTTGGAAACAAGTCTTGGATAAATTCTCCTTACTTGGTGTTCTTGTTCTATTATTCCATCTTGGAATGTAGTATAAAGTATACATTCCATGGAAAAGAGTTTGAATTCACTTCCTTGTGCCAAATTCATACAAAACTCTTAAAAAGCAAACAACAAACAATAAGCAACTTTCCTGCGGGAACTTCTTTTCTCACCTCATTCACTCTCAACGTAAACTTGCGATAACTTGTCTCGCATGCAAGACGGTAAATGCACTCTTACCAGACGAGCCTGCAACACCTGAGCATAGACATACGCAGTTCTAGCATAAAAAACACAAACAAATAGTTCCCTCCTTATTTAGGCGAACTACATTGACTCTGATCCTCATTTTCCCGATGAGGTACGTAGGCAGCGGGGTAGGGCCCATTCGAGCACATTCTTTATTTTCCCTACATTTCCTCCTTTCTTTTCATTCTCTTTTTTCCAGTTCCTTTCTCATTCCATTCCAGTAGCAGATCATTTGTTCAGCAGTAGTCTTATTTCTCACCCTTTGAAACAAAACAAACAAGCGTGGATCCCGTCGGGTACGACGGACGATCTGGGGTGCTAATACCTTCCCAGGTCGTAACCGACTCCCGAACCCAGATCTTTGGTTCGCAAGGCCTTGTCCTTTCTTTCTTCCTCGGGTTTGTGCAACATTACCTTTCCCATTCATTCGGGATAAAAATGCATGGCTGACGACTCTACCTTTTCCGCGCCACTTTCGCGTTTGTACTAGGATGAAAATCCCGGGAGTGACAACCGGCCATCTGCGCCGCCGACCATGATTCACATCCAGCAAGGGTCGAACCCCCAAGATCAGTCGAGGAACGTTTTCCTGACAAGTCCTTCGCTCGGTATTAATATCATCCGACCAGGGTCTCATCCGAGCAGTCCAAGCGTCCCCCCAACGATTAGTTTATGGAAATTACCGATTATTGTAGAATCCACGATTCTGGCCCAATAAAAGGGACCAATAACCATACGCTGGGGATATTATATAAACCCTCTCATTTGAGAGGGTCAGGTATTCAATTTCTTACCCTAAATCTCGTACTTTCCCACTCATTGCTCGCTTTCTGACTTTAGCATTGGAGTACCTTGCAGGTACACCCCTTTTTGTCTCACCATCAACCGTGTTTCATCCACGTTCGACGTCGGCCACATCGGATCCTGATCTCCAGGTACGATCAATTAGATATTTATTTTATTTATTTAATGTTTTAATTAAGTTCAATAGTATTGGTTTAGTAGTATTTAACATAAGTTTTTATTTGAGTTCAATCTTTAGAATTCGTTTATTACATGTAAGTTTAGTTTTTATAGAATTAATTTTGGTATTAATTTATTTAGTTTAATTTGATTTTAATTTGTATTTCAATTTTAAAATTGATTTTAAATTAGTTTGTCTTTTTTATTATTATTAGGTTTTTCTTTTTATTTGGTTTAATAGTTTTAGGTTTAATGTCTTAAGTGTAATTAGTTTAAAGTTTAAATAATTTAGTTTAGTTTATAAATTTAATTAATTAATTTAGTTTGTCTATATGTTAATTTAGTTATATATAATTTGGTTTAATTCAACTTTAATTTAGTTTAGATTAAATTAGAGTTTAATTTTAATTTTAGTCTTATTAGTTTAATATTTTAATTTAACCTTTTTATTTATTTATTTAAGTTTAATTTGTCTTAATAATTTAATTAGTTTTTTTAAGTAGCTTATTAGGTCTTTAGTTTATTTTATCTTTTTAGTTTAAACCGTGAAAGTGATACAACAACTGCCTTTCCAAATTGTACAATCACAATCTGCATACCACCAAACAATATCCTGCTCCACACAAGACCCCAACGGTCCAAAACTTGCTCCAACACAGATCTTACATTCTACATACTTGCCTTGCACCATTGACCATAGTCTGTTACTCTTATACCAAATGGAAAAAAACCACAAAACCTGTACATTAAAAAAGCATTACTCAGATTTTACAAAAAAAAAAAGCCTGCAACATGAAAGCAACCACAACCTTACAACCATTGATCTCTGCCATTACAAAACAACGAAACTTTCATTAAAATAAGCATTACACAAACCTGCATCAAAAAGGCATTTCTTTAAGCAATCAAAAGGAGACACCATGTATGAAATTGGAAAACATAAAGAGGAGGGAGGAAGAGCGATTCAGGAGACAGAAAAAATAACATCCTCCAAATTTTTTTTCTATTGTCTCAGCTAACAAAATAACGCCCACTCATCCTACTTCAACCTATTCACCTGAACTGCACCATTAACACACACACACACACACACACATATCACCCTTTATACTTTCATGAACTAAACACAAATTACTATGCCGCTAATCAGATCACCAACACCACCGCCGCCATCATTCCGCGTTGCAACAACACTTGACCTCCCTTTATCGTCAACCTACATCAGAACCCTCACCTCCATCCAACCGCATAAACCTATAGCATCACCATAACAGTAAATGGCCATAACCGCATCCACCATATTGTTGCAAAACCATTAACCGCATTCACCCTTTACCTTTGGAAACCACATCATCTCGCATTACCACCATTAATTCCACTCCTCAACTTTCAGACATCCACATCGTTTTCAATCGACACCACCCTCTTCATCTCTAAACCAAACCGTCCATTACCTTCTCATCACACCGAACAACAATCGATCGGGAATAGTTAGCGAGAGAGGGATTCCGCTGCAGCAAAGACACGTAGAGCGGAAAACAGACCGGAGGGAGTATAGCCGCATAAACTAAACGAGAAAAGAGAGGAAGCAAGTTCTATTTTTTATTTTGTTTTCACGAATTTAGGATAACCGTAATCCCTTTCTTCCTCTTACTGTTTATTTTATTTTATTTTAATTTTTATTCATTACACCTATTTTATTTTCTTAAATTTTAGGTTAGTTTAGTTTTTAAGTTTGGTATACTAATTTGTGTAATCTCAACCCATCAAGTGTTAATCCACCCATTCCATAATACATCCTGGTTTCTTTTAGAAAAAAATAATTTTTTGGTTAATTTTATTATAATTTCTAAATATCAAAAATATATTTGTTAGTTTAAGTTATTTGTTTTCTTAGTTTTTTTTTAGATGAACCTTAATCAATATATTTTTTTTAGGTTAATTTTAAATTGTTTAAAAATATATAGTATTAGGATTTCTAAGATAATAAAAAAGGGATTTAGTTTAGTTTTTTTTAGATTAATTTTGTTAGTTAGTCATTTTTAGAATATTTTTAGTTTAATATTTAAAATCTCAAAAAAATAAAAAATAATATATCAAGTATATGTACCATTGGTTTAAAAGTCCAAAAGTATTTTATTAAGAAAAATCACAAAAATATTTACTTTTATTTTCTTAAATATTAGTTTTTTTTTCATTTCTTAGCTTATTTATCTAATTTTCAATTTATTTATTTATTTATTTTTTAGGTTATTTAGTTTATTACTCTTTTTGATAATATTAAAAATGACAAAAAAAATACTAGATTAGAATTTGATTTTATATTATTCCCTTTTAAATATTTTAATTTTAATATATTTATTTAGTTCTTGTATTAGTTAGTTAATATTTTGATGAGATTTTCTTTCCTTATTTATTATTCAGTTTTAGTTTAGGAATTTAAGATTTTTTTTAGTTTATTATATAAAAAAAAATCATAAAAAATATTCTTAGTTTATTTTAGGATTTTATTTTTAGTTTAATGATTTAGTTTTAGGATTTAGTTTTGTATAGTTTCGTTATTTTGATTAATTAGTGGTTAATTTATTTTTAAATCTTTAATATTATATATTATAGTATAATTATACCATATTAAAAACAAAAACAAAAAAAAACATTTTAATTTGTTTATTTACCTTATTTAGTTTATTCGATTTTATTTATTTATTTTAATATAGTTAGTTTCTTATTTTAGATATTAAAAAAATCCAAAAATATTAGTTAGATGTTAATTTTTTTCCGATCCAATTCTAGTTTCGATTCGATGTTGTTCTTACTGTCTCCTTGATATTTTGTCGTTTTTCCCTTTATCTTGATGACTTATTATGATTCCATTTATCACGATGTTTTGTTGTGTCTACGCTTTTTCAATTTTATTCGTTCCTATTACTTTTGACCCGATCCAAATGGAAAATGGACGCTCTGTTGACTTATTGTCACTTCGCCTACCGCTCGCGTATTTTGTCTTAGTTTTTCTCCTTTTAGATCCTTCCTTCCTTCATAAGAGATGACAATTGATCTCTTCACCTTACAGTCATTTTTTCACAAGCTTTGCATTCAAGCTTTTCCTTCTTTTTACCCGTAGTTTTCTGAACTATGGTGCTCTGAGTTTCCCATTGCACGAGGGAAGATGTAGGCACGGGGTTTATCCTTGGCAATCAAAATTTTCTTTTTTCACATTCTTTCCTCTTTCACATTTTTATTTTCTTCATCTTTCATTTGTTTCTTTTTCATCATTTCCATTTTAGTTCCCATTCAGTTAGCAGACAATTAAGCAAAAACATAGATATTACAAGAGGTTCTCGTAGAGTACTACTGATACTTAGGATGATAGCATCTTCCCTAGGTATAACTAACCCATGTACCTTTGATCTCTGATTGCTTAGCTTTTAGCCTCGTCTTTCATCTTAGCATATTTATTAGGGTTTCTCCAACTTTTCCCTTCCCTTGGATAAATTAAAGTTTGGTGGTGAATTTTATGATTTGCGATACAAGTTAATTAATAGCTTGATATCCGTTTCTCACCGCGACAGGATGTAATCAAAGAGAATCCTAGAATTGATGTGAAGTTAGTAAATTCGATGCCTACAAAAGGAAGTAATCTTGATGATGATTTCCAAGTAGATAATTCTGGTGTGTTGAGATTCCAGGGCATAATTTGTGTACCAGACAATGCTGAACTAAAGAAGGAAATTTTAGAAGAAAGTCATTGAAGTAGCTTGAGTATTCATCCGGGAGGTACAAAGATGTATCAGGACTTGAAGAAGTTATTTTGGTGGTTTGGTATGAAAAGAGATATAGCACAATTTTTATATGCTTGTTTGGTGTGTCAGAAATCAAAAGTGGAACATCAAAAATGGAAATGTGACAGTATTGTTATGTACTCTGTTACTAGTTTGCCGAATACGACGAGAGGATTTGATGCTATTTGGGTAGTTGTGGACCGGCTTACAAAATCTGCACATTTTATTCCTATTAATATGAGTTTTCCATTAACGAAGTTGACCGAGATTTATATCACGGTAATTATGAAGTTGCACGATGTTCCTTCAAGTATAGTTTCAGATAGAGATCTGAGGTTCACTTCTGAATTTTGGAAGAGTTTGCAAGAAGCTTTAGGCTCAAAGTTGAAATTGAGTTAGGCTTATCATCCGCAGACTGACGGTCAGTCGGAAAGGACTATTCAGAAATTAGAGGACTTGTGTATTGGAAAAAGGTGGTGCATGGGATACTCATTTGCCATTGATTGAGTTCACGTACAACAATAGTTACCATTATAGTACTGGAATGGCATTGTTTGAAGCTTTGTATGGTAGGAGGTGTAGGACGCCTCTGTGTTGGTATGATACTAGTGAAAATGTGGTGCTTGGACCTAAAATTTTGCAACAGACTACTGAGGCAATTCAGATGATCTATGAGAAGATGAAAGTGTCTCAGAGTAGACAGAAGAGTTATCATGATAATCAGAGAAAATAATTAGAGTTTGATGAAGGTGATCATGTGTTTTTGAGGGTCAAACCAATGATGGGTGTTGGACGTGCTTTGAAATCGAAGAAGTTGGATCCTAATTTCATTGAACCATATCAGATTTTGCAGAAAGTTGGTATTGTTTCTTATAGAGTGGCGTTACCGCCAGAGCTTTCGAAATTGCATGATGTGTTTCATGTGTCGCAACTTCAGAAGTATGTGTCTGACCCATCTCATGTTATTTCAAGGGATGAGGTGCAGGTTAGAGATAACCTTATGGTAGAAGCAATGCCGATAAGAATCAAAGACTGCAAGATGAAATAACTCAGGGGTAAATAGATTCCTCTGGTGAGAGTAGCTTGAGGAGGAGCTGCTGGTGGAAGTGTAACATGGGAGATGGAAAACAGGATGCGGGAGATGTATCCGGAACTTTTCTCATCACGTACATATTTGAGGACAAAAATATTTTAAGTGGGGGGGGGGAGTTGTAACACCCTATTTTTAATAATTTATTCGTCGGGTATTTTTGGTGCATTATTGGTCTTGTTTAGGGCGGGGTGTCTTGATCTTTTGTTGTAGTGTCCTAGTGGGACGGGTAGAATTATGGTGAGATTAGTAGTTTGAGAGAGTGTGGTAATAATAATAAGCCCAATAAAACATTATTTCAATCATTATTATTTTTATGTTAATGATATTAGTAATATTATGATTATTATTATTATTTTGTTTTAATTAGAATAAGGTTGAATTAGTAAAAATCAATATTATGAGAATAATAGGGAAAATTAGATTAATCAGCAAATTAAGAAAATATTAGTCGTAAGAAGTTTGGAGAACCAAGGGAGACCTAGGAAGAGGAAGAACAACTAGGGCAATCTCCATAGTCAAAATTCACAGGAAATTTCATCAAGATTTCAAGGTAAAAGGAAGAAAGGGATTCTCATTAGGTGATATAACATGATGCGATAGTGAGGGGTCCTTTTCATCATATAGGATTTTTCTTATATATGATGCTATATGATGAATCTATGATTGTATGACTGTTGTTGCGAATTTGATCTAATCTTGTTGATTTTAGGTGGAATATTGTGGTTATTGTTCTGTTGTATGAATGACTTGTGCAGATTTTCGTTGTCGCAGAATGTTAGTTACAAATCTAGATCTAGAACTGTTATAACTTAATTAGTAACAATATATGAAATAATAAGATGTTTTAATGAATAAAATCCATGTAGAAACCCTACTAGAACTAGTATGAAGTGTAGAAACGAGAATCGTAGAAACAGATGCAGAATGAATGAGAAAACATGGAATTGGTGAGGTTTCTATCATTACACATAAAATATGCCCATTACGCATATGGATGAGCGAGGAAACTAGGCATTACTCATATGAAGGTGTCATTACGGGCATGGAAGTTGAATTGAGCGATGAAACAAGGAAATACGCGTATAAGGAGGCTATACACATATTGGCCGGTGAGGGGAGAGCATTACGCGTATTGAGGGTGTAGGAGATGGTCCATACGCGTATGGCCTTGTGCAATACGCGTATGACTAGACATGCAGGGAAAATTTTAGCGTTTGCGATTTCTGTCCTAATTTCGCATCCGATGTCAATTTTTTTTATCTGAGGCAATAATGTAGACCTTACGATATAACTAATCGAGAATCAATGATGAGAAACTGATTAGTAATGAAACTTAGGTAATTTAACGGACGATTAATTACTTAAGTCGCGTGAGGAATAATTTGGTGACTGTGTGGAATTTTTGTTGTACAAGTGATCGGATCCATCGTGTAGATGTATAATATGATGTTTATAGATGTTGTATGCATATTCATGGTCATGCATACATTGGGGTATTACTGGTGGGATGAATCATTGTCGTATGGGCATATGCAGTTCATCCATACTTCGTTGTGGAGAATGGTAGGGATAATCACTGTCAGATGGGTGTATGTGATTTATCCGAGTTCGATTGAATGAACTAAGTTGAGCTGGTACCACATGCATTCTGTCGTTGTTGAGTCACATTGCATAATTACTATTGTTTCATTGTTGCATAACTATTGGTGTGATATTGTTGTATATGTTGATATGAGTGAGAAATTACCCTTGATATGTTTTATTTACCGTTAATATTTGAATGTGTTTCTCACCCCTTTGTTGTTGTTGTATCTGTGCTTCTTTGGAAGTACAGATAATCCAGGTATTTGAGAATGCGTGGACTTCGTGTTGCTATGACTGCTCTGATACATACACGGGATGGGGAGTTTTTGATACTTTGTTTACTTTAGTTTTTTTTACTTATCTTATTATGTTGTTGGAAACTTTATAAACCAAATATATTGATGATTTATTATTGATGTTGATTTTTATTATAATTTGAAATAAACTAGACTTTCCGTTGTTTTTAATAAATGAGCTTTGTTGGTTAATGTTGTTGATGTGACATTCCACTTATGTTTAAACTCTGATTTTATTTGTTATTTTAATATTTTATAAACTGGGAAAAGTGGAGTGTTACACATCACAGACGATATCATAGCCACTGCACATGCTTATTTTGTTCAGGATCAAGGTAAAAAATTCAATCTTGAGTACGCATGACGATTGTTAAAAGATGAAGCTAAATGGGGCATCATCGGAGAATTGATTGGAAGTTCTTCAAATATAATAAAGACTTCTACTAGCGGGGCATCATAGGAGAACCCAGATACACCTTCAAGTTATGAGTTTAACTCATCATCGCCAATGGAGCGTCCAATGGAACAAAAAGCAGCAAAAAGGAAGGGTAAGGCAAAAGAAATTCCAAATGCAATACAAGATGCAAAGAATAAAAGAGCAATAACAATGGAAAGACTTGCACAATCTAAGGAGGACGAGATAAAATTAAGGGTAGTGCAAATGATGTTGAAAGACACTTCTTCTATGAGCGATAGTCAACGAGATATTCATGAAAAATATTGTAATAAGATGAAAAAAAATATGGAAGGTAGTTAGTATCAATTATGTAAAATGGTCATTAGTACCACCTTAATTTGTCAACACCTATGTAAAATGGTCATTAGTACCACTTTAATTTGTCAACACCTATCTAAAATGGTCATTAGTACCACTTTAATTTATAATAAATATTATGTTATTCAAACTAGCCGTGATTAAAACCATTATATATACTACCACTTATGTCATTGTTATCTCATTCTCATATTTACCAAATATATTTCATTTTTCTCTCATTCTTTACTAACTACAATGGATTCATACAATTCAGATAATTACGATCAAGAATTTTGGGCGTTGGTTGAAGAAGAATTTGTGGACGACAGTGATGAAGAACAACAACTTTAGAATTATGGGAGTTCCTCTAGGTGAAAGAGAAAAACAACTATAGATTGAGGTCGTGAAAAAGGGAATAATCGATTATTCAATGACTACTTCTCGAAAAACCCAGTATACATCGTTGTTCAATTCCGAAAAAGGTTCAGAATGCATAGGCATGTATTTCTTCAAATTATAGATGCCCTTGGTAATTATGATGAATATTCCAAATGAGGGTCGATGCAACTGGTAAAATGAGTCTTTCACCATTGCAGAAATGTACAACTGTTATTCGTATGCTGGCGTATAGGTCTCCTGTTGACTTTGTAGACACGAATATGTTTGAATTAGTGAAAGCACTTCAATTGAGTGCTTACAAATATTTTTCAAGGGTGTGAATGTTGTATTTGGGGCTGAGTATTTAAGAACCTAAAAACACTGATGTTGAACATCTTTTACAAATGGGAGATTCACGTGACTTTCCAGGTATGTTGGGTTCCATTGATTGTATGCATTGGGTATGGAAAAATTATCTTGTTGAATGGAAGGGACAGTTTTGTCGAGGTGATCATGGTAAGCACACAATCATGATTGAAGGAGTGGCATCACAAGAATTATGGATTTGGAATGCTTTCTTTGGTATTGCATGTTCAAACAATAACATTAATGTGCTAAACCAACCTAACGTGTTTAACGATATTTTGGAAGGACATGCTCCCAATGTGTAATATACAATCAATGGGACA
This sequence comes from Lathyrus aphaca, assembly GCA_963966055.1. NCBI lineage: Eukaryota > Viridiplantae > Streptophyta > Magnoliopsida > Fabales > Fabaceae > Lathyrus > Lathyrus aphaca. The sequence continues at coordinate 412,508,524 of OZ014525.1, forward strand.
CCATATAATATGGATATTATTTAGTAGATGGTATATATCCTGAGTGGGCTACACTTGTCAAGACCATTTCAATGCCATAGGGAGAAAAGAAAAAATTATTTGCTCAACATCAAGAATTGGCTAGAAAAAATGTGGAGCGGGCATTTGGAGGGATTCAATCTTGATTTGCAATTATACATGGCCCAGCGCATGCCTGGTACATGGACATCATCGAGCATACTATATATGCATGCATGATATTGCACAACATGATTGTGAAAGACGAACAACATACGTATGGAGATAATTTTGATTACTCTTATGATAACCTGGATATCAATAATTCAACAACTGAAACATTTAGCGGTCCTCATCTGAATCTTGCAACAAGACTACAAAGAAGAGCAAGTATTCGTGAAAAACAAGTCCATCGTCAACTTCAAGGAGATCTAGTCGAGTATATTTGGGGACATTTTAGATATGAAGATGATGAAATTTAAGTTTGATTAATTATATGATGTTATTTATTTTTATTGTTTTTAATTATATATCATGTATTTGAGATTAATTGTAATTATCATTTTAGATTATAAGTTTAATTTGAATTTTATTTATTTTATATAAATTTTAATTTAAATAATTTAAATTATTATTTTAATTAATATAAAATTTAATAAGGATAAAATATTAGTATATAAAGTAAAGTTGTGGGACCCAATATGAGTTCTTCAGAGTTGTACCATTGGAGTAAAAAACTAGTTGAGTTGCTTCAAGCTGACGTGACTTAATATATCCCACAAAGAATCCAAAAATGGGTTAACGGTTGGAGATACTCTTATGATATGACTTAGATCACTAACATGTAGTGTTTGTACAATTCATCTAGTCAATCCCAATGACCTAAAAAGTCAAAGGGGTCTTTTTTCTTACTTTTTATTCTTCCTTAAGGAGTTTCGATTAATAAAAAAATTATTATCATTAAATATTATATTTTTTGGTCATTAAATTTAAAGAATTCATAAGTATTAAAATTATATTATTGTTAGTGGAATTTCATTTTGAATTATTGGAATAGAGTTTCTTAACGCACCGTTGTGTTTCTTAGCCACCGTGTGGATTTTCACTTATGTCCCCAAATTTCAAAGATATATCTACAGACACACATTTTTTATACTCAAGGAAGCCCATTTTGGATGACACCCTATATATTGGGTTTGATTAATTCCGGAGATACATCTCTGAAACCATGCCGTAGTTATATATTCGGAATACACCAGACACAAATTCAACACAAAATGAACATTTCAAACATAAAATGAGAATTCATAACATAAAATGATCATTATAATGATGATTTCAATAGAAAATTAAATACTATATTTTAATAACTCACTGGACGCTTACACATCTCCAGGATATCTTCGATTGATCTTTGTACAATCGCTTCCAACCCGAGAGGAACTTTGTCTTCAAAACCAAAATACGTTCGCCACATGGACATAACATCTGCTCGATTCTTAACCTCAAATTTGTTGAACACAATTTTCCCTTCATTGTTAACAGAAGGTGAACGATACTCGAGCTTTAAAATCCTTCATTTGTCTCTGTAATGTAAGAGATGGTGGATTCCATCTATGATATCAATGAGGGAGATGAGATCGATGAGCTTAAACTTCTTCCTGGGTGTAGAGCGACTGGACTAGGAGACACTTATAACATACCAATGGATGTTTATATCACACATTAGAGATTGTCGCTCCCAGGATTTTCATCCTAGTACAAACGTGAAAGTGATGCAGACAAAAGAAGAGTCTCTAGTCAAGCATTTTTATCCCAAGGAAAGGGAAAGGTAATGATGCACAAACCTTGGAGATAGGAAAGAACGAGGTCTTGCGAACCAGAGAGAACATGTAAGGGAATCGGTTACATGAAGGGAAGGTATTAGCACTCCTTCATGTCCATCATACTCAATGGAATCCACACTTGCTTGTACTGCTCAAAGGGTGTTGATCTGCTTCATCTGCTGCTAAAATGGAATTGGAGAAAGAACGGGAATGGAAATAGAACAAGATAAATGTAGTGAAAATAAAGAATTGTGCTTGAATGGGCCCTACCCCATTTCCTACGTATCTCATCGGGTATGAGAATCAGAGCGACGTAGTTCCCCTAACTAGGGATGAAATTTGTTTGTTTGTGTTTTTATGATGACGTTGCTAAAGTTCTAACTCAGGTGTTGCAAGTTCGCTAGGTTGAGTGCGTTACCATCTTGTAATTGAAATAAAGTGACAAGTCAAAGCATCCACAAAGGAGCATGAGGTGATAAGAGAGAAGACGTGTTGTCTATTTGTTGTGTTTTAAGAGTTTTTTATTTGAAGCTTCGGATAAGAGAGTGTACTGAAGTCTCTTGCAATGAAGTGTGTACTTCACACATCACCCCGAGATGGAATTACAATGAAGCATACTAAGTATGAGGGAGATCCTCAAACTTATTTCGAAGGTTCAAGGCTTAAGCATAGTGACCTACTTCCTTTATTTAGTATTTTTTTTTGTTTTAGAATGAAGAAGTGTTTTTGGTTTTATTTGCGATAAAACTTCATGATAAATACTTGTTCAACATGCTAGATGACTTACAACTTACCTTGAGATGGGATGAATGCAAGCACCCCATGGCATAAGGCTCTCGACACATGAAGAGGTATCAACCTTCATTAGATGTTTTTGAATTTTTTTAAGATGAGTAGAGAAGACTCAAAGAAACAAAGGTAAAACTAAATGGGAAATTAAGACTCACGCTAGTTTTATCATGCTTAAAGATCCTAAGGGTTAAGTGTGGTATTCTAAACCCAAAAGAATAGAAAGAAGCAAGTTTCAACTCACTTCAAAGATTGAAGATGAGATAAGAACTCAAGGGGATGAAGAGAAATGAAATGTCAAAGAAGCATAAAATGCTTGTCATAATCACACAAATTGAAAGCTTAAAAGAGGAGGGAAGAAGGTAGAATATGGATGCACACCCACACTCTTTGTACTTACCCTTAGCCCCTGAAAAGGTTAGCAAAATCAATGATATATGAAAACAAAAATGAAGGAAAAAGTCAATTAGGCACTCAACCACTCCTAAAGTGTAATTAGGGTTTAAACAAGACTCCAACCTAAAGATAAAGGTACATAAATGTTAGATAAACTCCAAAGTCAGTAGCTATTACAATGCTTCAGCATACACAATCAAATATCACATGCAAATGGTACACAAACAACTTATTACAACTACCAAACAACAAGACAGCAGGTATTGTTCAAAAATGCAATAGCGAAATGCATGGCCGAATTAAGACTTTTAACATGTAAATGCATGTATCACAACACCGGGATATGCACCTAGATAGAAATATCAAAGAATGCATCATAGTTAACATGGATATGTGTAAGTGCAAACACTTTAACCATTTTGTATCAAAATATCTTTGCAAACAAAAAGGATAATGTGCATTTTCAAAAATGAACACTTAATGCAAACAAGAAATCCATGAAGTATGAACATGCCTCACAATGCCTTCTATCTAATGCAAAAATTAACACTAAAATTAAAACATAGAGCAATCATGCATCAAGAATGTATGCACACATACATGGATCATGCACCTTTATCAAGCAATATGCAACATACTCAGTTATGCACATGAGTGTCCAAAACATGCATCGAACATGAAAGCAACACAAAACAATACTTCAATCAATTATTATCATGCCAACAACGAGGTTCAATAATGGGAACGACATTCACAACACACCATGAACAATAATACCCAATTATTCCAAAAATAGGAAACGAGCAACACGCATGTCGAAAGATGTCGAAGATACATGAACCAACACAAAAACAACTCCTAACATTTCTCTAAAATGATATCTCAATGATCCATGGTGATTAGGTATGAAATTGCATGAAAACACACATGAAAATGCACAAAAAAACACAAAATACCCCAATGTTAATCGGTTAAAAAAAGCGTTAACCGGTTAACAGACCCAAAACCTGCATAAACACACAAAAATACATTGTGTTAACCGGTTAATCAATGTGTTAACCAGTTAACACTGAACCATAAGTGACATAAACCTACAAAAAAATCACTTCCAGCAACAACTTATTTCCATAAGTTCCTAATAAAATCCCTATCAAGTGAGCACGAAATTTACACCTAAGTGTACCAATACATCATCAATTGGAACCACAAACAACTCAAGATCCTAAAGCCTAATGATCCAATTATTTAATGCATCCAAAATCAACAAAATGTGATGAACATACATGTCGAGAGAATGCGAAATAACTTAAAACAAAAGTGATTATGAGTTTCACCAACCTACAAAGCTGATGCTTGCTTTGATAATTATTGCCAAGAGAAATCAACACACTATTGACGAGAAATCTATGGATCCGAGGAACTTCCACAAGAATACGCAAAATAAATTCAATTTGATAAAAACCTTGATGAACTCTTCCAAGAATCACTTCTAAGATGTGAATTCAACACCAAAACAGTAGCAAATCCTTCAATACTCCATGAAATCAATGCAATGATAAGGTTTAGCTTCAAATTCTTCAAGTTTCAATGCAAAACTTGGAAGAATTTTGGAAGATGAAGCTTTATATGAGGTTTTGCAAAATGAGAGAAAAGTGAGAGAAAATTGAGAGTGATGAGAGAAAATTGTGAAAAATGAAGTGTGTTCTTGAGGTTTGGAGCAAAAAGTGCTTATATACCTCATAGGCTTGGAATATGCTTTGGGTTAGGAGTGAGTTTATGATATTATCTTAGGAATGAGGTTTGGGGAAAATGGTTAAGAGTTGGTTGAGAAACTTCTAGAACCTTCCCTTGGAAAGTGGCAGATTGTTCTAGAACATTCCCTTGGGAAAGTTAGAAAGAAGTGCAAAATTAAAGTGAAGAAGTGAGGAAAAAACCTCCATGTTAAAAAATGGAATTTTTGGCAAAAAAATGCACGCGTTAACTAGTTAACCAATATGTTAATCGGTTAACACAAGCAAAATTTAAATTTTCCCTCCTTTTGGTGGGAAACCTTGGAAATGCACTTGTGCCATCTGTTCTGACCCTGTTATGACTCTGAGACCTGATAATTGATATTGCCACTAGAAAAAACCTGATCACATGCTTTATACTTCAACCGATGATGTATGCTTTATTTTTATTATTTTTATTATGATTTTGAATTGAAGACAATGCAATGTATGAAAGGATATGCTAAAAGATGTGGAAAAGAAGCATAAGCTACTTGAAACTGGTAATAAATAAGAGGACAAATTTTGGGGTGTTATGTAACACCCCAAAAATCTAAATTTAATTATTTATTCGATTATTTAATTAATTTAGAAGGATTGGAGAATTTGGATTAAAATGGAGGATTTTGGGGAAAATGTATTTTTATATAATAAGGATAAATAGTATATTATTATACTATTTTGTTATTATTATTAAAAATATTATAAAGAAAAGGGTAAGGTGGTAATTATGAGCAAAATATGAGGGTAAGATGGGAAAAGACATAACTGAGATAATTTTGATCAAAAAAGATTATACGATCAAAATGCTCATTTTATCGTGTTTTGGTGAAGGGCTCTGAAGAAAAAGGAAGGAGAGGAAGCTCAGAGTCAGGAAGCTGTGAAGAACCTTGGAGAAGAGTGTTTATCGGTGAAATTCTCTAAGGTATGAGGAGTTTTCATAATCTATTATAATCATATAGAAATCAAATTATGAGTAGATTAGATTTGCATGAGTTTTTGTGAATTTTAGGGGTCTTGACTTAGGTTGAGTGTATGAGCATAATTGATGAAATTGGAGTAATTAGAATGTGTTAGAATCATATAATTGATGTGTGAATAGATGTCTTAATGTTGTCTGTATTTGATTGATGTTGGGAATGAGTTTTGGAAGGTATTATGATGAAAATCGTATGAAAAATTTGGGGTTTTGGGTGCTGAATTCGTAAACAACAGTGAATTTGCTGATATACGTGTGTTAACCAGTTAACGCTATGGGTTAACAGGTCAACCATTTCAAATTTAGCGTTTTTCTGAATTTTCGCAGGCATTAACCGGTTAACGCTATGGGTTAACCGATTAACACTATGTTGATGGCAGATTTTGAAATCTTTAAGAATTTGTAACTTTTTAACCGTAAGTCCGATTTGCATTCCGTTTGAAGCATTGAAAAGAGAATAAAATAATATTTGTTTTGATGAATTAAAATGAGAGGAGTGAGATAATTTTTCAGAACTGAATTTTTGGGAAAACCTTGTAAATTGTGTCATAATTTTACCGAGTTCGGGTTATGTATTGATGAGTTGAGGTAGCTAATGAAATGAGGTTTTTGGTGTGTTGTTACGATGAAAATATATGATTAACTGATGTTGAGTTACTGATATGAAATGAATGATGCGAATTTGAATTTTGATTAATTTTACGGTGTAACGCATTGCATTTCATAACATTCACAATGGGGCTTCGACCTATTTGGTAGCTTCAATCCCATTATGTGGATTGAAGTGATCAGGTGATTATGGTGTGCTCCCTAGTGGAGGGTTGATGGTCATGTATCCATCTCACGATGAAATTGGTACCACATGCATATTGCATATCAGGATAGTTGGAATTGTATATTTCTGGATGAATTCATGACTGTGTTGTTGTTGCTGAATTTTATTGTGGATGATGTTATGACATGCTATTCCAATTTATTTATATTCCATATTATTATATGTTTATGATATATTATGATTACTCACCCTGCCTGCTTGTAAATGTTACCTCATTTGTGGGTAACTTGCAGATGATAAAGATTAGCCTTGCGCTGCAAGAGGAGTTTTTCATAGGTCTCAGAGCGTGCCTTATTTTTACTTTAGGAGTGGTTTGGAGTCTTTGTGTCCTGCTCTGTGTCATGTAACACTGGGATGGGGTTTAGTTATTAAACTTGTGCCATTTATGTTATTATTTGAAGGATGTTTTCTTATTTTATGATGTTAAATTTCGGATGGAGAAAATTATGATTATGAAGTGATTTAATGATGTTTGAATATGAAGTTTTAGTCCGCTGCAAAATGATTATATATTGATTTTTGAATGTTGATTAACCTGTGTTACGGGACATGACACTTCATGTTGATGTTTTCGATAGATATGTGATACCCTTTTGTGGTTACTCTTATATTATTTTAAATATTTTGTTTTGGGTTAGAAGGGTGTTACATGTTACAACTGCCCCTATTCAATCAATTATAGACCTGGATGGATGATATCAATGGCTTTCAAACATTCGAGGTATGGAGGGATTGAATACTCGAATAAATCGGAAAATTTGCACTCTGCGTGAAATAAAATAACCTGACTTTCAAAGAGAGCGATGATACGAGACCAAGCCGAAGGTGAACTTGAAAAAAGTAAGACTATGCCGAAGGTAGACTTACAATAAGGTTCGAGATCAAGCCGAAGGTGACTTCAAAAGGTAAGGCAGAGCTGACGGTGGACTTATAAAGAATGAGACTAAGCCGAAGGTAGACTCAAACAAAGATACGACACCAAGCCGAAGGTGGAATCAAAAAGTAAGACTATGTCGAAGGTAGACTTATGATAAGGTTAGAGATCAAGCCAAAGGTGAACTCGAAAAGGTAAGACCAAGCCGAAGGTGGACTTACAAAGAATGAGACTAAGCCGAAGGTAGACTCAAACACGGATACGAGACCAAGCCGAAGGAAAACTCAAAAAAGTAAGACTATGCCGAAGGTAGACTTACAATAAGGTTCGAGATAAAGCCAAAGGTGAACTCGAAAAAGTAAGACCAAGCCGAAGGTGGACATACAAAGAATGAGACTAAGCCGAAGGTAGACTTAAACAAGGAAAATAAGTAACATCGATCGATTTACAACTCAAATAAGATCAACCGATCTAACACCCAAACAAAGTATGGAAGGAAATGGTATCAACCAACCCATAAACTAGAATATGAGAATGCAATATCATCCGATTTACGACTCAAACGAGGAAGAGAAGTAACATCAATCGATTTACAACTCAAATAAGATCAACCGATCTAACAGCCAAATAAAGTGTGGAAGGAAATGGTATCAACTGACCCATAACCAAGAAGAAGAGAACGTAATATCATCCGATTTACGACTCAAACAAGGAAGAGAAGTAACATCAATCGATTTACAACTCAAATAAGATCAACCGATCTAACGCCCAAACAAAGGGTGAAAGGAAATGGTATCAACCGACCTATAACCATAGAGATGAGAAAGTAATATCATTTGATTTATTAGTCAAACGAGGAAGAGAAGTAACATCAATCGATTTACAACTCAAATAAGATCAACAAATCTAACACCCAAATAAAGGGTGAAAGGAAATGGTATCAACCGACCCATAAATAAGAAGAAGAGAACATAATATCATCCAATTTACGACTCAAATGAGGAAGAGAAGTAACATCAATCAATTTACAACTCAAATAAGATCAACCGGTCTAACACCCAAACAAAGTGCGGAAGGAAATGGTGTCAATCGACCCATAACCATAGAGATGAGAATGGAATATCATTCGATTTACGACTCAAAGAGAAAGAGTAGAAAAATAAATGGAATGACTCTGTAGGGGTTAATAGGACAACAATTGGTAAAAGCCACAGATATGCAATCCTCGGGTTAATTTGAAATTTTTGTTGGGGGGAATGAGCTAAGCATTCTCTCCGTGGATACCTCAGTATGATCAAAGAAATATAGTTTCTGGCTTTCGTGCAAGATACCAAAATTAGCTTATGCTTCGCATGCATATGTTTTAATATTTCCATGGCATAATGCTCCATATCAATGGAAATGCTACACATTTTTTGAGGTGCAAATGAAATGATAATTTTAAAATGTGAATATAAAGGGGTCTCTTGATGCGGAGGTAATTGGTAACCCCGACGACTTTATTAGGAAAAAAATGATCTGATTTTAGGACTCCTGATGGGGATAATATCTTTGTTGGGGAGAGTTTTACTGATATATTGGCTCTGAACTACCACAACTGCTAAAATTAAATTGGACTTTGAGAGGTTGAAGAGTGATAACCTTGCTGGGGAAGGTATCCCCTGATAGGAACTTATTTGTGGAAAAACGCCACTCGTAGAATTCTGTTGACAATTGACAACCTTCTAACCTAGCTGAGGAAAGGATTTGTTGATACTCTGCTGAGGAAATATTCTACTGGGGAATCACCCAGGCACAAAGTCCTCTTCTGGGGGAGAGATCCCAATGAAGATTGGACTTTGGTTGGGGAAGACTGCAAACAACACCGTGCAAGAAGGAAAACCATCAAACTTCTCACTGTCTTCGCCACAGTGAGGGAATAAGGAATCCTCATGTACTGTTAGGGATAAGAAGACTCTTGTGGAGAATACCTCTCCATTGGAGGAAGACTCTCTTCTTGGGGATATCAACCTTATGTTGCTCTGTTGGAGAAAGGTAATCCACTAAGACATGATGAGGAGAAGGACCCCATGATGCCTTATGTGGGAGATAATTTATGTTTCAAGCTTTTGGGCCGATTGATCGCATATAGATCATCATGATTGAGAAAAAGTTCTTTCATTTCTCAACTTACACCAGAACAACAGGGTCTACTAGAAGAAATCGTCTCAAAATGATTTTACAGAAAACCTGGCATCCACAATGCCTTTGTGTCTTCAAACTCTTGGAGATATTCAATGGATCTCGAAGTAACTATCCCAAACTACATGGTCTATGAAAGGATTTTCCTTGCAAGGATTCATGAAAAACCTCATACCACCGTGATGTATTCTGCCCTAGTATTTTGAACCCTGGATAGGTGCTTCTGATTGACCGTCTTCGGGAGAGAGTGACTTCTCGTGCTTTTAGGGTGGCCTGCCTCAGTACGAGCCTTGAAGTGACTTTGCCCCTAATCGACTGATATTTGAGTGAATACTCAAACTAATTGTTCTTGGAGAGATTTGAATCTCGAAGAGATTACCCCAACTTGGCTGAATTTTGAAGATATTTGAAATTCTGGCAACTGATAAACAATGTCAAACACGATGTCACAACTTCAAATAACAACAAGATTAAAACACAATAAAAGACAAAGACAGAGTTAAAGAACACAGAGAGTTGTTATCCCAGTTCGGTGCAATCACACCTACTCTGGGGGCTACCAAGCCAGGAACGAACTTCACTATCAGTAGTATCAATTCAAAGATCCATAGAAAACACCCCAGTTTGTAATCTTTTCACTTAATCCCTACCCAACGACAGTTCTACCTAGGAACTTCTAGATATGAGGCCCCTCTTTCCCCCTCAATCACAACAGTGATCTTAAACAAACAACTCAAAAATGAGAAGACACTCTTCAAAACAATATTTGACCCTACTTAAAAGCTTCAGTCAAATACAAACACTCTTGCTTAAAAGCTTTGAGTGAACAAAATACAAATGCACACCTAGTACAGAACAATCATCAAAAGAAAATTGCTTGGCTCACAAGAAAACTAAATCACACACGTGAAAAACTCTGAATAACAATCCTTATTTTCCACACGTTCAAACTAGGGTAAAACAACCTTAAGTAGAACATTGAATGGGCATTGGGCCTGCTGAACTTGCACAAATCAGATAAAATAATTCCTTAAATAAAGGAACAAAAATAGAAATAACAAATGTTCTGCTAAAATAACTCCAAGCTGAATCCTTCTTTTCCTTCTGATAAAAACGCGCTAAAACCACAACAAAATCTCAGTTTTAATGACATCCAGATGCACGCATAAAATAGGATTCACTTAGGTCTTCAGACCTAGTCAGAGATGTCATGACATCAGTCTTGATATCCTGATAAAAACAGCTGCACAATAAAACTTCATACATGCATAGTGCTTAAATCACATGTCATAACATTGCTTATGACATCCAGAAACAAACAATGTTTTACCACAAAATGTAGCCAGTCTAAAACATCTACAAACTCCCGCTTTGGATTTTTTTGGCTAAAACAATTTAAGCATTATCAGAACATCATAAATCAGAAAACAAACAGCAACAACAGAAGCACATATATCAGAGAGGAATCCCCCTTAAACCAACAGTTGTATCAGTTACAACAACAACACTGACAACATCAGAAACACCAGAAAATAAGTTGTGCACACATTAGGAAACCAACACAAAAACTGTAACACAGTACATCACAACATAACAACAGTCTTCCCTCAACCTGTTAAACCCATTCCTGCAGTGCGCAAGAACTAGAAATACTAAAATAAATAGTATTCATCAACACACAACCTATTCCCCCTTTTAGCCAAAAATTTAGCAAAACATGATCACAATCATAAAGCAAAAGAACCTTTCATCACCATAATCTCATTAAGATCAAAATAATATCTTGGGTGTCGCTCCCGGGATTTTCATCCTGGTACAAATGCAAAAGTGGAACGGAAAAGGTAGAGTCGCCAGCCATGCATTTTTATCCTGAATGAATGGGAAAGGTAATGTTGCACAAACCAAAGAGAAAAGGAAAGGACAAGGTCCTACGAACCAAAGATCTGGGTTTGGGAATCGGTTACGATCTGGGAAGGTATTAGCACCCTAGACCGTATGTCGTACCCGACGGGATCCATGCTTGCTAGTCTCTTTCAAGGGGTGAGAATAAAGTTGTTGCTGAATAAAAGAACTGGAATTGGAGTTGAAATGAGAAATGAAAAAGAGATCAAAAAAGGAGGAAAATGTAGGGAAAATAAAGAGTGTTCTCGAACGGGCCCTACCCCGCTGCCTACGTACCTCATCGGGAAAATAAGGATCAGAGTCGACGTAGTTCGCCTAACTAAGGCTGAAACTATTTATTTGTGTTTTTTATGGCTTGAACTGCTTATGCCTATGCTCCAGTGTTACGGGCTCGTCTGGTACGAGTGCGTAACCTTCTTGCAAATAAGGCAAGTCGTAGAAGGTCTGCGTTAAGAGTGAATGAGATGAGAAAAGAATTCCCGCGGGAAAATACAAGTGTTGTTTGTTGTTTGTCTTTTAAAGATGTGTTTTGATTGTTTTTGTTTGTGAAAATAGCCTTATGATCAGACTTGTACATCATGCTAGACAAGCTTGTACTATTGCTAAGATGGGATGAATACAAGTTCCCCATGAAATAAGTCTATGTATCCAAGACTACTTAAATCTTTATTAAAGTGTTTTAGCTTTTCTTTGAGATGAGAAAGAAAGCAAAGAGAACCAAAGGTAAAAGTCTAAGGGAGACTAGTAGTCCTAAGTGTTTTCATGCATGGATGAACCTATGTTAGTGCGGTTTTCTAATCCTAATGAGAAAAAGGAAAAGAAGAAAGAACTTAGAAAATAAATTACTTCATAAGGAAGTTAAGTCTTTTCTAAATGGGATTAGTATGAAGTTATAAATTAAGTACAAAATGCTAAAACAAACACACTTAGAAAGTGTAAAGAATTAAAGAAAGAAGAAGTTGAGTGAACTTACCTCCACCTCCATACAAAATAAAGGTTAGTAGGATAAACATGATAAAAGGAATGAAGTAAACAAGTACCAACCTAATCATAATGCATATATGACCTAATCTAGACTCAATCCTAAGTCCAAGGGACCTAAAAAGTAGCAAAGCCAAAATCCAGCATCTACTACAGCTCTCTACAAACAACTATAAAATGCAGCAAGCAATGCAAACAGCTTGTTACAGCTAACAAACAGCATGCAAACATGTGTAAAAGGTATCAAACAACACACATTTAACAGCTCCTTCTTCAAACACAACTATGAAAACAGGGCAGATTTGACTTATTTTAATTTATGCACAAAATGAATTTTAATGCACACAATGGAATGCAATGACTATACACATTAATGCCACAACATGCAATGGATTATTAACAATGACATGCAACATCATCATGCAATTAAATGATGCAAAATAAATGATTTATGTGATTTTTATATCATGCCATTTTTAAATCATGCACATGACCGAACCAAAGTATGAACGGATTTCGAATGCAATACAAAAACCAGAAGTGTACACACTTATTATTATGCTATGAATGATGCTAAGTCATGCAAACAATGGTCAGAAAGTGTTAAGAACATATATGCAACATTCATGCACAAAAATGGAAACTAACAAAAAGCATGTTGAAAGCTACCAAAACTACATGAACCTGTGTCAAACCAGCTCCTAAGAATTCCCTAAAATCAAGATCTATCAAGCTAAGGTGATAAAAGGATGATAATGCAAAAACATGCGATGAAACAAACAAATTCCACAAAACTGAACAGCATTAACCATATAACGCTAGGGGTTAACTGGTTAACGGTCCCCAAACAACAACAATCAGAAATGCAAAACACGTGTTAACTGGTTAACACTGAGCAGAATGCAAAAAACAGCCATGAAATAAGCACTTCTAGCTATCAACCTACTTCTAAAAGCTCCTAATACATCCATGAACATGCTAGCATAAACTTTCCACTTAAACCTAGTCTTCTAACACCTATTTGCACCAAGAACTAGCTATGATTCTAGCTACCAACAATCAAAACGAGCAAAATGCAAGCAAATCGTAAAACGATCAAAACGCAAGCAAATGATAAAACGATCAAAGAATGCCATACGAAGAGATGAAGTGAATAAATTAAAATCGAAGAAACGGTTTCATATTCACCAACCTACAAAGTGGAGGCTTTCTTTGGTGATTATTGGGAGTTGGTCGATGCACAAATGAAGAGAAAATTGTAGACTTCAAGCTTCGATCCGCAAGAATGAAAAATAAATGCAATTGATCCGTAACGCTTCTGATTGATCAAATAAGCACCGTAACCGTGTCGAATCTTCGTTTAACCACTGAATTGGTGAAGATGTTGGAGGCTAAACTTCAGACCTATCGAGTTTCGATGTGAAACTTGAAGGATCATGATGAAGACGAAGCTTTGGTGAATTTGGAAATGGAAGAAAGTGAGAGAATTGAAAATGGTGAAGCTTGTGAAAATGGCTAATGCAAAGTGTTCAACCCCTTTTCCTTTGATGATTAGGGTTTATATAGTAGTTAGGTTTGGAGTTAGGGTTAGGCTAGGTAATGAGGCTTGGTCCCTAAGCTAAGGGTTGGATGGGAATATTCTAGGAATATTCCTTGGCATATTCTTGGAATATTCTGCCAAGAAGAGTGTGGAATGTTCTAGAGTGTAGTAAAAAAATGAGGCAAAGTGAAAAGTGGAGGGAAGTGGGAAAAACCAACCATAATTTGAAATTTCTTCACAAATTTCACCTCTGTTAACCGTTTAACCCCAGGCGTTAACCGATTAACGGAAGAAAAACATGAATTCTTCCTTTCTTTTGTAGGACATATTGGAAATGGTTTGGGGTTATTTTTGTGGATCATTTTCCTTCTTAAGATCCAATGATTGGCAAGAAACACGCGATCACATGCCTCATGCGTATGCAGATGATGATAATTTATTTATTATTTTTCATTTGAATGCAATGCAATATGGAAGGATATGCAGGATGACGAAGCATAAGCCACTTGAGGTTGATAATAAATTAAGAGCGCAAATTTTAGGGTATTACAGCTGCCCCTATTCAATCACCTGTAGACCTGAATGGATGATATCAATGGCTTTCAGACTTTCAAGGTATGGAGTGATTGAATACCCGAATAAACCGGAAAATTTGTACTCTGTGAGAAATGAAATGTAATGTATTGGGAAGATATGCCATTATTGGATGACAACTCAAACGTGAGACTGACCTCAAACATGACAGAAGGGAATGAGTTCATCGTACTTAGATGATAACTCAAAGGAAACAAGCCCATCGTACTTAGACGGAATCGAAAATGAAACCATTATACTGAAATAGAATCAGAAGGAACAAGATCGTTGTACTTAAACGATAACCCGACACGTGACCGTTGTACTGAAACGGAGACGAGGAAAATGAGCCAGTTGTACTGAAACAAGGCTCAAATAAGAGACTATTGCACTTAAATGGAATCGAAGAATTGAAATCATCGTACTTAGATGAGATCAAAGGAACGAGATCATGATAACCCGTGACGCGACCGTTGTACTTAAACGGAGATGCAAACAATGAGACTGTTATACTAAAACAAGACTAAAAAACGAGACCATTGTACTTAAATGGAATCAAAGAATTGAAATCATCGTACTTAGACGAGAACAAAGGAATAAGATCATTGTACTTAAATGATAACCCGAGACGCGACCGTTGTACTTAAACGGAGATGCAGAAAGAATGAGACTGTTGTACTTAAACGAGACTAAAAAATGAGACCATTGTACTTAGATGGAATCAAAGAAAACATGATCATTGTACTTAAATGATAACCCAAGATGCGACCATTGTACTTAAACGGAGACGCGAACAATGAGACTGTTATACTGAAACAAGACTAAAAACGAGACCATTGTACTTAAATGGAATCGAATAAAACGGGATCATTGTACTTAAATGATAACCCGAGACGCGACAGTTGTACTTAACGGAGACGCGAACAATGAGACTGTTATACTGAAACAAGACTAAAAAACGAGACCATTGTACTTAAATGGAATCGAATAAAACGGGATCATTGTACTTAAATGATAACCCGAGACGTGACGGGTTTACTTAAACGGAGACGCGGAAAGAATGAGACCGTTGTTCTTAAACGAGACTCAACTAGGAATAACAAACAAGATCTGGTAGAAATAACCACACTGTGAAATGAACTTGGCAATCTATGGGAAACTAGCTTATGCTTTGAATGCATATGTTTGAATTTTTCCATGGCGTAATGTTCCAAAATGATGGAAATGCTACGCTTTAGAGGATGAAAATGTAATGGTGATTACTAAATGAAAATGCAAAGAGATCTCTCGATGAAGAGATAACAGGTATCCTTGACGGCTTCGCTGGAGAAGGAATAATCACTACATTGATTAAACGAACCCCGGTGGAAAAATTAACTCTACGGGGGGATAGTGTTCATGATACACTGGCTCTGAACTACCGCCATTGCCAAAAATAAATTGGACTTTAAGATTGGAGAGAAAATACCCTGTTGATCTGGGAGGTACACCACTCGCTGAACTCCGTTGAGGAAGTGATACTTTTCTGACTCAGCTGGGGGAATCAGGTGTGTTAGTATTCTGCTAATGAAGAAATTTGCTAGGGGGACCCTTTGGATACATAATCTTCTGCTTGTGGAAGAGGCTCCACTAAGGATTGGACTTTATTTAGCGACTTTACTGGGGAGAGTTGCAAACAATGTTGTGTAAGAAGGAAAATCATTCGACTTCTTGTTATCTTCACCATTGATAGGGTGTAATGAAGAATGAAGAATCTGCATGTACTGCTGGGGACAAGAAGACTCTGACGAAAATACTTCTTCTGTTTGGTAAGACTCACTGCTTGGGGAGAACATCTATAACTTTCTGTTGTTATACTGGGGGAGATTTCCACTTCCAACTCTGCTGGGAATTATTGGAAACATTGAAGAGGATGTTCCTGAGGAATCTTGCTCAAGAATATGCTGAGGAAGGCTTCCTGAAGTTCTGTGTTGGCAATGGCTTTGTTAGCAACACTTGTACCTACACGAACACGCTTGCTAGTGCCTGCAAAATGAAGACTTAGTTTGGCCTGCATGCTCCGGGTTCATGGTCTGAATCACCATCCCAGTCACCCAACACATCAGAGATATGTCAAATGTTTTTACTCTCCTGCATGTGTTATAAGGCATTCATGTATTCGCGATGCAATATTTATCACAATTTTTGGAAGTTTTTGCAATCAATCAATGATAGATGAAAAACAAAAATGTATGGAAGCAAATTTGAATGAAATTGCACTTTTTATTGATTGAAGAATGGCCATGAAAAGGCATTACATCGGGAAGAAATCCTTAGAAAGAGGAAATTGCATAAAAGGAAAAATAAACTATCCTAATGGAAATGTGAAAACAAAATCTCATCAAGCTCCGACCCGGCTATGACTTGTATATCCTCAAGATTCTCCGCCTATTTTGCTTTGAGGAAGACGATTGAATTGATCTTCAACCCTTGGATTACCTTTGATTGCAAATGACGAATCACAAATCTTGTAGACCGCCTTTGTTCGTTTTAATCCCTCTTTTGAGTGGATCGCCATTTCACATTTTCAATCCACCGGGATACCCCTTTTTTCCTGAACTGTCCAATGTGGCTTTTCAGCTCAGCGAGTGTACTTTTTTTCAAATATTTACCTAACTTTTTCCCGAGCCTTTTATTCTAATTTTGGCTCGCCGGGATGCCCGTTTTTGCCTGGACTCTTATTCTGTTTTTGTCCAGTGGGTCTCTTTACGCGAAGTATTTTCTAACTGCGTCTGCGTTGACAGGAGATTGGAAATCCTCGCCATCCATGGTTGTTAACATCAAGGCTCCGCCCGAGAAGACCTTTTTAACCACGAATGGACCTTCATAGTTGGCTGTACACTTGCCCATGTGATCAGTTAGACGAGGAAGGATCCTTTTCAGCACTAAGTCGCCGGGTATGTAGCGTTGAGGTCGTATTTTTTGGTCGAATTCATGTTTCATCCGCCACTGATACAACTGTCCATGGCATACAGCTGCTAGGCATTTCTCTTCAATGAGGCTCAGTTAATTGTACCTGGATCGGAGCCACTCGGCTTCATCAAGCTTGACGTCCATCATTAATCTCAACGAGGGAATCTCGACTTCAACCGGTAGGGCTGCCTCTATACCATAAACAAGTGAGAATGGGGTTGCCCCTGTCGAGGTTCGCACAAATGTTCGGTACCCATGTAGGGAAAATGGTAGCATCTCATGCCAGTCTTTGTACGTCACCACCATCTTTTTAACAATCTTTTTAATGTTCTTGTTGGCCGCCTCGATGGCGCCATTCATCTTCAGGCGATACAACGAAGATTTGTGATACTCAATCTTGAAATTTCGACACAAGTCTGCCATCATCCTATTGTTGATATTAGAACCATTGTCAGTAATGATGCCGCTTCAACCCACTTTGTGAAGTAGCCTATAGTAACCAGGATGAAGCGGTGACCGTTGGAAGCAGTTGGTTTGATCTTGCCAATCATATTAATGCCCCACATGGAGAAGGGCCAAGGTGAAGACATGATGCTCAATGGATTTGGAGGTACATGAACCTCGTCATCATATATTTGGCACTTGTGGCACTTGCGGGAATATTTTCAGCAATCGGATTCCATGGTGATCCAATAATATCCCGACCTCAGCAGTTTCTTTGCCATAGCATGCCCTCCAGCATAGGTACCGAAGGAGCCTTCGTGAAATTCTTGCATCAACATGTCTACTTCGTGTCTATCCACATATCTGATCAATACCATGTCGAAGTTCTGTTTATAGAGCACATCATCTTGGTTTAAGAATAATTCGCCTGCCAACCTCCTAAGGGTCTTCTTGTCTTTGCTTGATTCCCCTGTCGGGTATTCTTGAGACTTCAAAAAGCACTTGATATCATAATACAAAGGTTTGTTGTCATCAACACCGTCAACTGCAAAGACGTATGTCAGTCTTTCGAGATGAGACACATCGATTCTAGGCACATAGTTCTCTTGATGAACCTTGATCATGGAAGACAAAGTTGCGAGAGCATCAGGAAACTGGTTCTCATCTCGTGGTATGTAGTGCAATTTGACTTTCGTGAAGAAAGTCAACAATCTCCTGGTATAGTCCCTATAAGGAGTCAGATGAGGTTCATGAACCAGCCATTTGCCATTAACTTGGTTGATAACCAAAGTCGAATCACCGAAGATCTCGAGGTTCTTAATTCTCTAATTAATTGCTTCATCGATCCCCATTATGTAGGCTTCATACTCTGCTTCATTGTTAGTGCACTCGAATGTCAGCCGAGCAGTGAAAGGCATATGGATCCCTTCTGGCGAGATAATGAAAGCACCAACTCCACTACCGTTCATGTTAACAGCTCCGTCAAACATCAAACACCATTTGGATTCGAGGTATGTCCCTCCTCTGGGAGCGGTTCTTCACAGTCTTTCGACTTGAGGAACATGATGTCCTCATTTGGAAATTCGAACCTCATTGGCTGGTGATCTTCAATTGGCTCCTGGGACAAATAATCTAACAATACACTTCCTTTGATGGCTTTTTATGAAGTATATTGGATATCATACTCTGTCAGAATCATTTGCCACCGAGCTACTCTTTCGGTTAAAGCTGGATTTTCAAAGATGTACTTAACAGGGTCCATCTTGGAAATAAATAAAGTGGTATGAGTCAGCATGTACTATCTTAGTCGGTGAGCAGCCCATGCCAAAGCACAACAAGTTTTCTCGAGCAGTGAGTAGCGGGTCTCACAGTCGGTAAACATTTTGCTAAGGTAATAAATTGCGTGCTCTTTTCAACCAGACTCGTCCTGTTGACCCAGTACAAAACCCATTGATCCCTCAAGTACTCTGAGGTACATTATTAAAGGTCTCCCTGGAATTGGAGGCATGAGAATTGGGGGTTCTTGCAAATACTCCTTGATTCGGTCGAAAGCTTATTGGTAGTCGTCATTCCATCTGATGGCTTGATTCTTCCTCAGAAGTTTGAAGATAGGTTCACAGGTTGTTGTTAGGTGAGATATGAAACGTGCAATGTATTTCAACCTCCCTAAGAAGCCACGTACTTCCTTCTCGGTTCTCGGTTCAGGCATCTCCTGAATTGCTTTCACCTTTGCGGGATCGACCTCAATTCCCCTTTCGCTAACAATAAAGCCCATCAACTTTCTGGAACGTACCCCAAATGTGCACTTGTTCGGGTTCAACCTCAATCTGAACTTCTGAAGCCTTTCAAATAGCTTTACTAGATAGACCAGATGTTCTTCTTCTGTTTGTGAATTTGCAATCATGTCATCGACGTAGACCTCGATCTCGTGATGAATCATGGCATGGTACAAAGTCACCATTGCATGTTGGTATGTTGGCCGAGCATTTTTCAGACCAAACGACATTACTTTGTAACAGAAGGTGCCCTATGGGGTAATAAATGTAGTCTTCTCCATGTCATCTGGAGATATCTTAATCTGATTGTAGCCCAAGAAGCCATCCATGAAGGAAAACATAGAGAATTGGGCAGTGTTGTCAACTAGCACGTCGATATATGACAGCGGGAAGTCATCTTTGGGGCTTTCCCGATTCAGGTCCCGATAGTCCACGCACATTCTAACTTTACCATCCTTCTTAGGAACCGGCACAATGTTTCTAACCCATGGAGGATAACTTGTCACGGCCAAGAATTCGGTGTCAAATTGCTTTTGAACCTCTTCTTTGATTTTGATGGCCATATCAGGACACGTGCGTCTTAATTTCTGCTTTACCGGTGGGCAATCTTCCCTGAGAGGTAGCTTCTGCACTACAATATCAGTATCCAACCCGGGCATGTCTTGGTAAGACCAGGCGAAGATGTCAACATACTTTCGAAGCATGACAATTAAACGGCCATTGACAGATTCTTCCAATGCAGCCCCGATCTTGGCCTCACTCTTTTCTTCTTCAGTACCTAGGTTTACTACCTCAATGGCCTCCTCATGTGGCTAAATCGTCTTCTCTTCTTGCTTGAGGAATCTGGCTAGTTCTTCAGGTAGTTCAAAATCTTCTTCACCTTCCTCGTCGGCTAGGTAAATCTAATTGTCGAAGTCATACTGAGCCATAACAAGGTCGTCATTGATGAGACCCGATGAGGAGCATCTGCATGAATGATGTTTCATACTAGATTTTAGAAAGGGTGTGAGACATGAAAAAGCATTGCCACTTTTTTTATATATTTTTTTAGACAAAAATAAAAAAGAAAGACAAGGAGCAACATGAATGAATGCAAAACGTCCACTTTATTAATGGTTATGATATTGCATCATGAACAATAAACCCTTACAATGAGCTGCTATGCCCTGGGCA